>RJWK010054851.1:0-14909 GCA_004363435.1 Platanista minor
CAAAAATATATATATATATATATATATATATATATATATATGAGATCATTAAGCGCGTGGGTGAGGAGAGCCCTGAGTAAGGGGAATATGTTTGTGTGTTAGGGATACATAACAAAATGCCACATACTGGGTGGCTTAAACAACCATCTCAAAGTTCTGGTGGTCAGAAGTCCAAAACTGAGGTGTTGGCAGGGTAGCTTCCTTCTGGGGACCAGGAGGGAAAATCGGTTCCAGGCCTCTCTCCTAGCTTCCTATGGTTTGCTGGCAACCTTTGGTGTGTAGAAATATCACTCTGACCTCTGCCGTCACCTTCACGTGACATTCTCCCTGCGTGTGTGTGTCTGTGTCCAAATTTCTCTTTTTATAAGGCCACAGTCATACTGGATTAGGGGCCTATCCTCCTCCAGTATGACTTCATCTTAACTAATAACATCTGCAATGAGCTTTTTTCCAAATAAGGTCACATTCTGAGGTGCTGGGGGTTAAGATTTCAACATATGAAATTTTGGGGGACATGATTCCGTCTATAACAAGGGGCAAAGGTCAATATCCACACTGAACCCTCCCAAACGCCTGCTCTGGTATTCCCTCTTTTTGTGGCTGTCCCTAGCTATACCTCTTTCATTAAATATGAAATGTATTAAGACTAGAATATCTGAAGCACCAAGAAAACTGCCAGGAGAGTAGAGAAAAATTGACAGAGCATCACTGAAATTAAATGATTTTGAATGATAGAAGGCATCCTGGCCTGGACATCAAAATATGTGGTCTGTACTCCTGGTCTCCTGGACTCCAATCAGCTGGAGAAATGTGGGCTGTCGATTGCTGAGCTGCAGTTTTGTGCTCTGTGAGGTGGAGGGGCCCCCCAGGATGGACAGAGGGCCCACCCACTGGTTGTATCAGAACCAGGACTACAGCCCCCATCTCTCTTTGCCTGGAGCTCTCTCCACTCTACCTGTATCTCTCTGAGCTTCTAGGCTCCGTCTCTTGAACTTTGAGATTTCAAACCCAGTCTTTTCCACGCTAACTACATGCTTGGAAATCTAACCTTCCCTCAAAACCCCTGACCCACCTAAAGATCAGTAAGTCACCCCATAATCTTTTCAGAAGGCCTGGTGGCTGAGCAGCCTATAATTTCCTTGGCTCGCATCACCGGCCTCACAGAGCACAGAACTGTTCTCGGCAGCACAATTGCTGGTATTTAGCAGACTCTGGACTTGCTCGTCTCAGCAGAGGGTTTTCTACGGCCACAGTCCACAGACAGCTGTCTGGACATCTCACGCTGAAACGAAGTTGGGGCAGTAATCCAGGTTTGCAAAAAATCAGAACCAAAGTTTGGTTACTCCACCCCAAAACCCAGCAAGGATCTCCACACAGCTGAAAATGGAAGAAGCACTCAAACCTTAACCATTCACCGCTCCCCCAACTGGCTCCCCTTTTCCACTCACAAATAGCCTAAGAAGCCCTTTTCTTGCCTCCCCACGAGGACAGTCTGAAAACTGTTAACACAGATGGCTAGTGAGCGCTAACCACAGTGAGGGAAAATGTCAGATATTAATGTCGCTTTTTTTATATGTCAGTGTGAACATTCGAGGATAATAATAAACTCTTATTTACAGGGTCAAACACCACAATATGTACATATCACTAAAGTGTGTTTGCAAACTAGGTAATAATGGCTCTAAATAGACTGTCTTGGAATGACTAATAAATAATAAGTGTCTTGCCTTCAAAATTAACAGCAGAGAAGAAGCGTACTATTTAGGGCACTGCAGTAAGAGGTAGCTTTCACCGGAGGCGTGGGGCTGCAGCAGGAGGGCCCCAGACTCGGTTCTTGTCCTCGTGTTACTTCGGACGCAATGGGGAGCAGGGCCATGTGAAATGGTGACGAGAGCCAAGCTCCCTGAAGAGGTGACGTCGGAGAACCTCAGCATCTAGATCTGGAACGAACCTTCGTGTTCCTTGAACTCCAGCCTGCCTGGTCTTACATTTGCAGTCATTGGCCCAGGTTCACACCAGGTAAAGCAGGAAGTACCCACAGAATCATCCTATCTAAGGACATTCAGATTCTGAGGAGGGGTTGGAGTGGATGTGTCGGCCTTGAATACAAGAGTCCGGCACTTCAGTCCCTCTTCTCTGTGAGCGGGGATGACACTAGACCTCACAGGACAGCACGTTCCTGTCTTAGACATGGTAGCACCTCTTCACGGTGTCGCCTCAGGGATTAAATGAGATAAGTAACACACCTGGGTAAATGTCAAATGATACCCCATGAAATGCATGAAGCGATAATATGAGCAAGAAAAGCTATATTCTTTTCGAAGTGATACTGTTATGATGCTAATAAAATCTTCAAGAAACAGTTACTTTCAAAGTTAATAAACACTGCCACCTTTGCAGCACTGAATAGTTGCCCCTGGACTGATATTAACACCAGGTATTTATTTAGACCTCTTCTGGTTTCCAAGTCCTTTTAATACAGCTGTCTGAATCGATGCTCACTGAGGAAACCAATGGGGAAATCGAAACTCTAAGAAGCCAGAAGCTTCCCCAAGGTCACAGAGTTAATGGATGCTAAGGCTGGACTTCCAGTGCTACATGGGGTGGGTGCTCTGTTGACAAAACCATGGTGCCTCTGGAAAGAAACTGGCTCGTCTGGGCAGCCCAGTATCACTAAGTGATTGCCCACTGTGGACAAGCATTCATCAGGACCAGGACCGTTGCTGGGCTTGCTTGTAACATCACTTGAAGAGTTCCCAAGGGTGAGGGCTGAGTGCCCAGGCTTCCCCCCACACAGCACAGACCTCACACCAATCATTCGAGTGGGAGATGCTCCATCTCAGCTTAACTCTCAGGGCAGCAGGAAGTGAGGCAGGACAGAGCTCGCGTGATGTCCCAGAGCTCATGTCCTCCCTCTGGCTGTCATCACCTCATGTAAATCAGTACAAATCCCTGAGCCCTTTCCAGTTTCTGATCCCAGATCCCATGCAAACTGGCACATAGATGCAATAATTCCATCCCTGCATGAAGAGAAATGTTCAAGGCACCAAATCTCTGACAGACTCTAGGGGGAAAGAAATCAATCAAGTAACCAGATATTTTATTTGTGTGGTACCAACAGTAGGCACATGAGAAATTGCTCAGTTGAATGTGTAAATTTGGTTTTTAATCAGAATATTTACTCACTGTAAAGAGAGCCACAGAGACACAAAGGAAGCCTTTCTCCTCCCGTTTCCTCATTAAAATTACAGTTATTTCTCGAAGGCATTTTGGCATTATCCATCAACTGCTTTAAAAATGTTTTTACGCATTGGCCAAGTGGGCCTTCCTTTTTTTTAATTAATTTATTTTTTAAATTAATTTATTAATTTTTGGCTGCGTTGGGTCTTTGTTGCTGCACGCGGGCTTTCTCTAGTTGCGGCGAGCGGGGGCTACTCTTCGCTGCGGTGTGTGGGCTTCTCACTGCGGTGGCTTCTCTTGTTGCGGAGCACGGGCTCTGGGTGCACAGGCTTCAGTAGTTGCAGCACGTGGGCTCAGTAGTTGTGGTGCTCAGGCTCAGGAGCTGTGGCTTGTGGGCTCTAGAGCACAGGCTTAGTAGTTGTGGCTCACGGCCTTTGTTGCTTCTCAGCATGTGGGATCTTCCCGGACCAGGGCTCGAACCCGTGTCCCCTGCATTGCGAGGAAGATTCTTAACCACTGTACCACCAGGGAAGTTCCAGTGATTCCCTTTCTAAGAAACATTACTGGAAATTCAGACAAAGAGACGTGTATGAAGATACCATCCCTTATGACTGGGAAGAGTTAGCCGTAAATGTCACTGTTCACCAGTAAAAGGAAACGTGCCAAAGTGTTGACAATGATTGCTTCTGGGCAACTGGATTATGACAGAGCTTTATTTTTTTTTCTTTTTATTTGTCTCTATATTTTCCAAAATTCTCTACAATGAGAAACCACCCAAATATCCATTGACAGATGAATGGATAAACAAAATGTGGTATATACATGCAGTAAAATATGGTTCAGCATTAAAAACGAAGGAAATTCTGACACAGGCTACAGCAAGGATGAACCTTAAAGATATTAGGCTAAGTGAACTAAGCCAGTCACGAAAGGACAAATATTGTGTGATTCCACTTGCATGAGGTCCCTTGAGTAATCAAGTTCAAAGAGACAGAAAGTAGAGCAGTGGGTGCCACAGGTTTGAGGGAGGGGATGAGGAGTTAATGTTTAATGGGCACAGAGTTTCAGTTTGGGGAGTTGATAAAGTTCTGGGGATGGATGGTGGTGATGGTTATACAACAGTGTGAACATACTTAATGCCACTGGACTGTACACTTAAAAATGGTTAAAATGGTACGTTCATGTTATATATATTCTACCAGACTAAAATATTTTAAAGAAAAAAAAATCTGGGACTTCCCTGGCAGTCCAGTGGTCAGGACTCAGCACTTTCACTGCCGAGGGCCCGGGTTTGATCCCTAGTTGGGGAACTAAGTTCCCACAAGCCTCGCGGTGTGGCAAAAAAAAAAAAAAAGAAAGAAAAAAATCTATAATAAGTATGTGTTTTACTCTGACACTAAAGGGAAAGAAAAATAAACAGAAAATTAGATCTGGCTTTGGCTAGATGGTCTGCTTTCTAGCTATAGCCTTTCACGTCTTAACACCATGTTCAACATTCAACTTCAGCACGAACACGATGAGTGCTCCAAGGTGACCTGAAGAGAGAGCTCCAGACTCAGAACTCAGGCGCAGGGAGAGGCTGTTATTTAGGCAGAAAGAATCTGGAGGAATTATTTCCTTTTAATAAGATGCTTTACGTTTTATACTAAATATTAACCAAAAAGAGAGGGCAAAGAAAAAAAGAAAATTCCATCTTTAAACACTCAGTTAAGGTTACAAGTATAAGATATACTTGCCTTAAAAAAAAATTTTAAGCAGGTGCACACACCCCCTTAGTAAATAAGTGTGAGCCTTGAAGAATGGAATAAAAATGTTCTCTTTCCAAAAAAAAAAATTCTTTTTTTTTTTTTTTTTTTGCATAATCACAAGAAAGAGAAATTGAGGATAATATCACATTAGCTGGGAGTTTCCTGGATGGTCACATTTGCTCCATTTAGATGAGGGGTAACGGCCAAAAAAACATGCCACCTCTTCCTCTTCCACGATGGGCAAAACGAAGAAGTGGCAGCATCTCGGCTATGTTCACCCCCAGCCCTTCCAAAGTCAACCACAGCTGAGAAGCTGCTGTCTAAAAACGAACAGAAGAGCGTAGTAACATGGATCAATCATGTTCAGCAGGTACAAAGCAACAGGGGAAAATAAAATGACTGCTAATTGCAGCACGATGCCACTCATGTTCATGTATTGATCAGTCATCAAGAACTGAGTACTCATTTTAAGGTCAATGAAAGTTTTTTATTGTGGTGAAATACAGACAACATGAAAGTTACCTTTTTAACCATGTGTAAGTGTACGGTCCAGTGGCATTAAGTACATTCATATTTTTGTGCAACCATCACTGCCATCCTTCCCCAGAACTTTCTCATCTTCCCCGTTAGACACTAACTCCTGGGACTTCCCTGGCGGTCCAGTGGTTAAAACTCCACAATCCCAATGCAGGGGGCACAAGCTCAATCCCTGGTAGGGGAACTAAGATCCCGAATACCATCTGGCATGGCCAAAAAACAAAAAAACAAAAAGCACTAACTCCCAATTCCTCCCACCCCCTGCTCTGTCTCTACGAATTTCACTCACCCAGAAACCTCATATAAGTAGAATCTCACAGTATTTGTCCATTTATGACTGGCTTATTTACTTAGCATAATGTCCTCAACGGTCATCCATGTGGTAGCCTGTGTCAGAATTTCCTTCCTTTTTAAGGCTGAATCATATTCTATTGCATGTATGTACCACTTTTTTTTATCCATTTATCCACTGATGGATACTTGGATCACTTCCACCTCTTGGCTATTGTGAATAATGCAGCTGTGAACATGGGTGTACAAACATTCAATGCAAGTTTTAAGAATTGCTGCGCTGTATGTGTTCAGGAAAATTAAGTAAGTGACCTCTGTCTCACTGGTACCAGGAAATCACTCATTTCATGGAATCAGAAAATGGTAGAGCAGGAAACTATTATAAAATCATCATCAATATTTATCAATAGATGAGGAAAGGGACATGAAGTGACTTAACTAGGATGATTTGGAAAATGTTCAGTTCCTACATTTAGGGAGGAGGGGAACCCCTCTCCCAGGCAAAAATATTCACCCAACTTGTCATGCCACATACCTCAAATTCCCGACACTGGAGATTTATTTACTTAGATGAGGGCACTGGTCCTTTTACCAGGAATCTCCTAGTAAAATAAAAATAGCTCTGAGGGAAAGTCATTATTGAGCCATAACCCTTGTCTTGAAAGACTGGTTTTCCACAGAACAGTAGGCTTAGAGTAAGATTCTCAGGGAAGAGAGCCCGTATGGGAGAGTTCCATGCAGAGGGCAGGAGGGCAGAGTCATGAGGAACGTTAAGCATAGATACTCCACAAGGAGACAGTCATCTCCTGAGGAGCTCCAGCCACCCACAAATAGTTAGTACCAGTGCTGAGAGTCTGAAGACCCAGCAGAGTGATGTGAGAAAAGACCTACTCAGGCCAACATGACAATTTTCTCTCTGGCTAGCTTGTTGTTATGTATTATGCTTCAAACCAAAGTACAAGTCTTCTGTAGATGACTTGGGGGCCATGACTAAGTTCTGGATGTTAACAAAATATCTTTCTAGGTTCCCTCAGTAATATAATTTTTTTTTTTTTTTTTTTTTTTTGCTTTTAGGAAGAATGGAAAATACCCACATGGATCACCAACCAAGGAAGTCATTATTCTTCAACAGGTTTCAATATCTCCAGCGGCCAGATGTATTTCATGATGGAGCTGAGGTAGCTCTGTCAGTAAAAGGAGGTGTCTGAAGACCGGGAGAACCCCAGCATAACACAGCCTATGAGCATAAGCATCTGAACAACACTCCTCAAGTCAGAAAATGCTTTCCATAAACACAGTAACCGTATTGGTTCCATAATAACCAGGTTGAGTCTTAAGGGGAGTGTTATTTCTACATCCAGTTCCAAAGTTGTGAGATGGTTCCACGGGGCCTGTGGAAGAACAAGGGGTTAAAAAAGAGGACTATGGGATCCCAAGGAAAGGTAACACCTACCAATGTACTTGACAAGAAACACAAATGAGGTATAGAGCCTTTTGCAATCTCCACGTCAAGGCCAAGGACACCAGAAACCCTTCTATTTGTTAGACTGACAAAAACAACTAATTGGGCAATAGGACATGAGATGTATGGCTTTATCTGCAGATAATTCGAGAAGATATGGAAATTGAATCATTAAAACAGTGCCAGATACTAGTAATTAGTGACATTTATACATATTAGGCATAGAGTTTATGAAACTAGGAATCTATCATGCTCCAGTGAAAATCCAGAAAATAGTATTTCCAGGTTCCTGCCATGGTGATGTGTATAGCATCTGATAAGTAAAGTCCACACTAACAAAACAAGTTCACACCAAATTAGCCTAAACAATAAAAATAAAATAGTAACATTAATCTATTTCCCATGGTGGTGACGTTTGGTTTGCTTCATTGGCAAGTTAATTGAGTTCACATCTATTTTGTTCCCTCACATTTCCCAGTAGGCCAAGCTTACACTACGTCTTAACATCCTTCCCAGAGGTCTCCTTATCCTCCATGTCATACAGCCTAAGAGGCATACTGGGCAGTTTTCAGCTAACCCCGCACTGACAGAGCCAGCGAGCAATTCTCCCTACGGGTCCTATCGCGGTGTCGATAGCCACCGAGAACCAGGGTAGGATTGCCAGAGATGCCGGTGTAAGCACCGGTAAGCTGGGCTTTATTTTTCCATTAAAAAATGGTGTATATAAAGCACTCTCCTATGTGCTTTCGTGTTATAAAAGACTATATAAAAGGGAGCACAGAATACTTCTTTTGTCAATTTAGTATAGATTCTTCTAGCACCTTTTCTAATCATTTATACACATCTCATGCGCTGTTCTACAACAAATGTGTTTTGTTTAACAAATATGGCTTAGGGAATTCCCTGGTGGGTCAGTGGTTAAGACTCCGCGCTTCCATTGCCAGGGGCCAGGTTCAGTCCCTGGTTGGGGAATTAAGATCCCATAAGTGGCCAAAAAAAAAAAAAAAAAAAAAGAATAAGAATTAAATTTGTAAATTCCCTGTAAGCTTTTGAGCAAACATGTGACATGGTGGAGTCAGTCCCCAGTGTCCCTCCTCTCAGCCTAGCCCAGCTCATTTGAGTAAAATTCACATCAAAGTGAAGGATCTGCCTATCTCTGCAAAACATTGTGCCCAGCCTGGAGACCAGAGGTCCAAAGAAAGGGAGCAGATGGGAGAAGGTGCATCCAGGAAGCTGGAGGTGGGGGGTTCTAGACCATGTGGAGGAAGAGCCAAGGGCTCAGAACCGACAGGGGATGCGGGGCGTGAGGGTGTGATGCGCCGGCCGGCCTCAGATTTAGAGAGTCTCGTCTGGGACGCACTAGAGTGAGGCCACCAGAAGCGGGGGACATCAGTGGGAAAGCAGGAAAGTGAGGAAAGTGAGGAAAGTGAGGAAAGTAGAGGGCAGCCACGAGGGCTTCCCTGGTGGCACAGTGGTTGAGAGTCCGCCTGCCGAGGCAGGGGACGCGGGTTCGCGCCCCGGTCCGGGAAGATCCCACATGCCGCGGAGCGACTGGGCCCGTGAGCCATGGCCGCTGAGCCTGCGCGTCCGGAGCCTGTGCTCCGCCACGGGAGAGGCCACAACAGTGAGAGGCCTGCGTACCGCAAAAGGAAAAAAGAGGGCAGCCTCGAGGGAGAATCTACTGGGCTCGCTCTGGGGGTGTGAGAGCGGCAAGGGGGCTCACGTGACCCATGATGGGCAGAAGGTGGTGCAGTTACAGAGGCATGGGAGCCAGGGCCCGGAGGTAGGCTTCAAACATGCTGGATGGGGACGACAGAGGTCGACTTTTCCTTCCGGTTCCTTTTTCCTCCCTGCTGTCATTTCCTCTAGTGCATCCGTGAAGGAGAGAGGGGTGTCTAGGTGGCAAAGTAAGTTACTAGCACCTCCCTAAATAGCCCTCATTCCACCTTTCTTTGGGTCATCAACCTTGTTTAATGTCTCTTAGGCCCTACTGGGCTCTGTGCTCCCTAAGGGAGGCCTGTAGGCCTTCCCTTTGTCACCCTGTAGCACTTTATAGGGTATTCAAAGGCTACCAGGTTTGGGAAAACAGCCAGCTCCATCCTTCATAGCTAACTCAGAGCTCCAGCTACAGCTGGGGTCAGATCAGCAGAGGCTTTGTGGTCAACCCAAGCTTCCCCAGGGCCACCCGCTCAGGGAAGGCAAGTTGCAGGCCGCTGGGAGAAGCATCTAGCAATGATCAGACTGGTGGGGTCTGTCCAAGATGCCCTGTTAACCGCTGAGACCCAGGAAGGACGAGAGGAAAAAAGGAGGAAAGATAGGGCAGAGTTAAGTACCCGAGACAGAAATAGGCAATTCCGGGCTGTCTTCTTGCAGAGCCAATACAAAAATATAGGTGGAGCTTAGGCCTCCGGGAGGAAAGAAATGGGGAACAAAATCCCCATAACTTAGCAGTATTAAAAGCTGCCTAAAAACATTCGGAGGCACCGTGACTCCTTTTTCGCTTGGGAGCAAATATGAAAGTTGATGGATTAAGTTAGGATCTTGCACGGCCTGATGCAGACTCTCCTCTGGAAGAAGCTTCCAAGAGTGTCCCTGGAAGTATCTGGGCTCAAGGTTGATCAGGTGGCCCATCTGACCAGCCAGGCTGATTTACTGGCAAAGAGCAGTGAGGACATCCATTTCAGCCAAGGTCAGGGACAACAAAAGTCAAGAGCAAAGGTGGAGCAAAAGCATTTGTCCAGGAAAAGCAAACTCTGCCAGGGGTGGGGATTAGGGCCCTGAGAACCCTCCTCTCACCCCAGTCTGTCCAAAAGGCAATGATAATACAAGTTTCTCAAAACACAAACAAATACACAGAATGGACGGGGAGGGGCAAAGTCGTAAGTGCTTTGCAGTGTGAAAACAATGATCATAAAGCCCCTTGTGCTGCCAGGGGCTTTTGGAAATGCCTTGAGTCCACCAAAGCAAGAGCCTTCTGTGGAGTGACAGCACATGGAAACCAGGGGACAGAGATCGGGACACCCTGTCCCTCCTGGCACTTCAGCAAGGACCACGTGGGAGGGCCTTGTCGGTTTTGGGGTCCATTTGTCTCTGGGCAGTTGTAGCCTGTATACAACACTAGATACATAATAAACCTGTCTAGTTTCATTATTTTCTCTCTCATGGCTCCAATCTGCTACCCACTTTTTTTCCCCGGCTGTTGTCACAGTGAAATTCATAACCTGAATTCCTTCCAGCTTTCTGAGGCAAGACCTGTGGCTCTCATTTTGAACAAGGAAGTGTGACTTGGCATCAGTCATTTTGGGGGGAGCTGGAGCTAAGAATTGGTGGAGGAGGGGTGAGGAGAAGGGATCCAAAAGTTCAGAAATGAGAGGAGGACCGTGGAAGGAGAAACACAAAAGGACATTCATTTAACTGGATTTCCTTTTCTTAACTTCCTGTTTCCATGTGCTCTCCTTTATTGTGTTTCCTCTTCGCAATAAGGACCAAATCATCTTCCAGCTCACATTGTTTAATTAATTTCACCAATTCAGTCTTAGCACCACACTTAATAAAAAGGTAATAGGGTAATGCCTGAGGGTGGCATTTTTCTTTAAAGCTAAATGTTAGTGATATTCATTCTGAAACAACGTTTGACACTTAAACCCAGACATTTGATTTTTCAAGTTTTTGTGATTACTTCACCAAAATCAGGCTGAGTGCAAACTGCTCTTGTCTAAAATGGTTTTGCAGAGAGCAATTGTTAAGCAGCTGTATTGTTACATTTTGCACCATACACTTTCCCTGAAAGGAAGATTGATAAAACCAGCCGGGCCAGTTTCTGGACGTTCCTTACCCTCTCCTCCGCAGGACAGGCCTCCAGAGCCATCTGTACCTTTTGGCCCATCCCCCCAGGGCACTCCACCACCTGGCCTCCCAGGAACATTCACTGGCATTTGTCTAGGACAGACACGTTGGGAAATGACATGCCCGGGGGAGGGGTGCACTCGGGGCCTTTGTTTTGGAAGAATAGCTGAGGAGCCATGGGGACCAGCACGATGACCTGGAGTCACAGTGAGAGGGGACTCTTCCTTCATGCAACATACCGCTTGTCGGACGGACCATGCCTGGCAAGGAGCTCTGCAGCCACCAAGATGAGCCATGCTGGGCCTCCAGGTTCCCTGGGCAGGGAGACATCAAGCTGGAAGGCAGTTATAGCCCAGCGTAGAAGGTCCGTAACCGAAAAGAAGCCCAGGCACCATGTGAGCACATGGGAGCAGAGCCTACACCAGGCTGGGGTGGAGCAGGAATCAGGGAAGACTGCCTGGGGGAGGTGCACTCTAGCACCTCCATCCATTCAACTGAAATTGAGTACTTATCACGGGCCTCCACTGCTCTGAGTGCTGAGATAGAGCAGTGGACCCAACACTCAAGGTCCTCCTCACTAGAAAGTCACATTCCACCACTGGGCAGAGGATTGTGCCAGAGTTACCTTGTGGCCAGAGAGGCCTGAGGAAGTGATGTGCAAGCTGAGACCTAATGATAAGATGGAGGGAAGAGCTTCTCAAGCAGAGGAAATGGCCTGCAGCCACAAGCATCAGGTGCTACTGGAGACGCAGGGGAAAGCCCAGAATGATGTAGTGGGCAAGGGGCGGCATGAAGGGACCGAGGTCAGAGCCAGATCACACAAGGCTCCATAGATTATGGTCACAAGTTTGGATTTTATTGTATGCATCAGGGGAAGTTAAGGGTTTTAAGCCAGCAGCTGACATGATCAGATTTGTGTTTTAAAGTGATCATCCCAGCTGCTTGGTCAGGCAAGGGCGTGGGCAGGAGAGAGTGCTTGGGAGAAGCAGCACATGCAAAGTCCCTGGGAGAAGTGGCTACTGCCAGGAGGTGTGAGGCCTTGTGTGTGGCCAGGGGCAGAGCTCCAGACTGGGGCCACACCACCAAGGTTCTCACATGCCACCGGAGGCCTCCAAGCTGGGCTGAAGCAACCCTGATCTACTCAACTCACTCTGGCTTTTGGATTGGTGGGTGGGATTGAAGTCGTGGACTCCCCAAAGAGCGAGGACCCAGCGTGTGGAATAAATTCTGTCTTCAAAGACACAGAATGGGCAGGCTTTCAGAGTTACTAAGATGTATGAACGGTTTGCACTTTCTTACACACGAAACAAGAATTTTCTCATTCTCAAGAGTTCAGTGGGTAAAGCAGGGGAGTAACGGCCCACTATGTGATTAACGCCACTATTTTATTGTTGTTGTTTCTTATTTTATTTGCGTTGCACACTGATCCCTGGCTTCCTTCTTCAGAAGCGCGGCTACTCTCATTCTCCTACTTCTTCCTTGGCAGCTTATTTTCGGATTGTTTTCCCACCTCCCCTTCATCCTCTCACTCTCGGTCTCCAGATAGTACTTCTCTAAGGACAAGTCCAGAGCCCTGCTCAGTGGCTTCACCCTCCCCGTCGAGGGCCACGTCCACCTGCCTGCTCCCTTTGCTGTCGCATCGGCATCCTGGACCCGTGGGGTGAGAGTGCGCACCATCTTCCCCAAGCCATTTCCTTCTTCTGCAGTTTTCTGTGATGGAGTGGCCCACATTCACCCAGACTAAAGCCCCAATCATTCTCGACTCTTCCCTCTCCCTAGGCCTCCACGCCCACGTGATCAATTAAGCCCCTCCTGTGTTATTTCCTGGAGGCCCTTGGTGTCTCTTTCCACCTGCCCTTCTCCACGACCACCACCCTAATTACAGCCCTCCCTCACAGCGGTCTCCTCGTCTGCTGTATTTCTTTATTCCCTCTTTGTACTGCCTTCAAGTTCTCTAAACTGACCCCATGCTGCTCAGAGTAAAAAGCCACTCAGGTTTGAATTTTCTCAACTTCCCATCCCAAAATATGAAGCCAGTGAAAATGCAGAATAGAAGAAACGGCAGCAGGCAAAACTGTAGTCTTTACTATCATAAACCTTAGGGTAAAATCTGAATATGCACTGTCCACGTGGTAGACAACTCCCACCTGACCTACTGAGCACTTGAAGTGGGACTGTTCTAAATTGAGGTGTGCTGCAAATGTAAAATAAACCCTGAAAAGACTTCATACAAGAAAAAGGAATGTAAAAGATTTTTGTATAGAGTACACACTGAAATAATACTACTCTGATATTTTGGATTAAAGAATACATATTCTTACATAAAACATATTATTAAAATTAATTTCATTTGTTTCTTCCTGCCTGTTTTTTTTTTTTTTTTTTTTTTTTTGTGGTACGCGGGCCTCTCACTGCTGTGGCCTCTCCCATTGTGGAGCACAGGCTCCGGACGCGCAGGCTCAGTGGCCATGGCTCACGGGCCCAGCCGCTCCGCGGCACGTGGGACCTTCCCGGACCGGGGCACGAACCTGCGTCCCCTGCATCGGCAGGCAGACTCTCAACCACTGCGCCACCAGGGAAGCCCCTGCCTGTTTTTTTAATGTGGCAACTAGAAAATCTAAATTACATATTTAGCTTGCATTTTGACTACCACTATATTTTAACTAAACAGTGGTGGTCTAAATAATTAGAGATCTGGGGCAATAAAACTTAATGCCGTTGTTAAGAAATTACTCCCAAGAAAGCGATGGAAAGCAACAATGAAATGACAAATACCCCAATGGAAAAAAATGGGCAAAGGATTTGGACATGCATTTCTCCAAAGAAGATATACCAGAGCCAACATGCAATATCGTTACTCATTGGGAAATGCAAATCAAAAAGTCATAATAATATACACCTCTTCATACCCACCAGGGTGGCCATAATTTTTCTTTTTAAGAAAAATTATAAGTGCTGGAGATGTGAAAAAATTGGAGCCCTTGTGCATTGTTGGTAGGAATGTACAGTGGTACAGCCACCCTGGGAAACAGTTTGGCCGTTCCTCAGAATGTTAAATGGAGTTATCATGTGACCCAGCAATTCTACTCTTAGAGAGATGAAAACATATTCACACAAAAAGTTGTACAAGGTGGAATTCCCTGTTGTTCCAGCGGTTAGGACTCCGTGCTTCTGCTGCAGGGGTTCAATCCCTGGTCAGGGAAATAAGATCCTGCCTGCTGCGCAGAGCAGCCAAAAAACAAAAAATTAAAAAGTTGTACAAGAATGTTCACAGCAGCATCATTCATTATAGCCAATAAGTGGAAACAACGAAATATCAATCAACTGATGAATGGATAAACAACATGTGGTATATCCATACAATAGAATATTACTTGGGAATTTTAAAAAATGAAGTACTGGGACTTCCCCAGTGGTGCAATGGCTAAGACTCCACGTTGCAAATGCAGGGGACCCGGGTTCAATCCCTGGTCAGGGAACTAGATCCCACATGCAGGCCGCAACTAAGGAGCCCGCCTGCTGCAACTAAGACCTGGTGCAAACAAATAAAAATTAATTAATTTTTAAAAAATGAAGTACTGTTATGTGCTACAACATGGATGAACCTTGAAATCATTATGCTCAGTGAAAGAAGCTGGTCACAAAAGACCACAGGTTTATGCAACCTTTTATATGAAATGTCCTGAATAGGCAAATCTAGAAAGAGAAAGTAGATTTGTGTTTGCCTAGGGCTGGAGGAGCTTGGGGGAAAATGGGGCGTGACAGCTAATGGGTCCAGGGTTTCTTTGGGGTATGACGAAAATGTTCTAAAATCGATTATGGTAGAGGTTACCCAAGAAACAGAT
>RJWK010054852.1:0-14890 GCA_004363435.1 Platanista minor
TCCCTCCCACTGGTGCCGGTCCCGTCCCTATCCTCTGTCTTTGTTTTTAGGGTTTTTTTTGTTTGCCCTACCCAGGTAAGTGTGGAATTTCTTGCCTTTTGGGAGGTCTGACGTCTTCTGCCAGCGTTCAGTAGGTTTTCTGCAGGAGTTGTTCCACGTGTAGATGTATTTCTGGTGTATCTGTGGGGAGGAAGGTAATCTCTGCGTCTTACTCTTCCGCCATCTTATCTCTTCTCTCCTATTTTTAGTTTTTAAAGGAACCTCCATACTGTTCTCCATAGTGGCTGTATCAGTTTACACTCCCACCAACAATGCAAGGGGTTCCCTTTTCTCCACATCCTCTCCAGCATTTGTTGTTAGTAGATTTTCTGATGATGCCCATTCTGACCAGTGTGAGGTGATACCTCATTGTAGTTTTGATTTGCATTTCTCAAATAATTAGTAATGTTGAGCAACTTTTCATGTGCCTCTTGGCCATCTGTATGTCTTCTTTGGAGAAATGTCTATTTAGGTCTTCTGCCCATTTTTGGAGTGGGTTGTTTGCTTTTTATAACATTGAGCTGCATAAGCTGTTTGTATATTTTGGAGATCAACCCTTTGTCAGTTGATTCTTTTGCAAATATTTTCTCCCATTCTGAGGGTTGTTTTTTCATCTTGTTTACAGTTTCCTTTGCTGTGCAAAAGCTTTTAAGTTTCATTAGGTCCCATTTGTTTATTTTTTTTATTTCCATTACTCTAAGATGTGGGTCAAAAAAGATCTTGCTGTGACTTATGTCAAAGTGTGTTCTTCCTATGTTTTGCTCTAAGAGTTTGATAGTGTCTGCTGTTACATTTAGGTCTTTAATCCATTTTGAGTTTATTTTTGTGTATGGTGTTAGGGAGTGTTCTAATTTCATTCTTTTACATTTATCTGTCCAGTTTTCCCAGCACCACATATTGAGGAGACTGTCTTTTCTTCAGTGTATATCCTTGCTTCCTTTGTCATAGATTAAGCGACCACAGGTGCATGGGTTTATCTCTGGGCTTTCTATCCTTTCCATTGATCTATATTTCTGTTTTTGTGCCAGTACCATATTGTCTTGGTTACTGTAGCTTTGTAGTTTAGTCTGAAGTCAGGGAGTCTGATTCCTCCAGCTCTGTTTTGTCCCCTTAAGATTGCTTTGGCTATTGGGGTCTTTTGTGTCTCCATACAAATTTTAAGATTTTTTTGTTCTAGCTCTGTAAAAAATGCCATTGATAGTTTGATAGGGATTGCACTGAATCTGTAGATTGCTTTGTATAGTATAGTCATTTTCACAATACTGATTCTTCCAATCCAAGAACATGGTATATCTCTCCCTCTGTTTATATCATCTTTAATTTCTTTCATCAGTGTCTTATAGTTTTCTGAGTACAGGTCTTTTACCTCTGGCAAGTTTATTACTAGGTATTTTATTCTTTTTGTTGAAATGGTGAATGGGATTGTTTCCTCAATTTCTCTTTCTGATCTTTTGCTGTTAGTGTCTAGGAATATAAGAGATTTCTGTGCCTTAATTTTGTATCCTGCAACTTTACCAAATTCATTGATTAGCTCTAGTAGTTTTCTGGTGGCATCTTTAGGATTCTCTATGTCTAGTATCATGTCATCTGCAAACAGTGACAGTTTTACTTCTTCTTTTCCAATTTGTATTCCAAAACTTTGTTGAATAATAGTGGTGGGAGTGGACATCCTTGTCTTGTTTCTGATCTTAGAGGAAATGCTTTCAGTTTTTCACCATTGAGAATGATGTTTGCTGTGGGTTTGTCATATATGGCCTTTATTATTTTGAGGTAGGTTCCCTCTGTGTCCACTTTCTGGAGTTTTTATCATAAATATGTGTTGAATTTTGTCAAAAGATTTTTCTGCATCTATTGAGATGATCGTATGGTTTTTATTCTTCACTTTGTTAATGTGTTGTATCACAATGATTGATTTGCATATTTTCAAGAATTCTTACCTCCCTGGGATAAATCCCACTTGATCATGGTGTATGATCCTTTTAATGTGTTGGATTCTGTTCGCTAGTATTTTGGTGAGTATTTTTGCATCCATATTCATCAGTGATATTGGTCTGTAATTTTCTTTTTTTGTGGTATCTTTGTCTGGTTTTGCTGTCAGGGTGATGGTGGTCTTATCGAATGAGTTTGGGAGTCTTCTTTCCTCTGCAAGTTTTTGGAAGAGTTTGAGAAGGATGGATGTTAGCTCTTCTCTAAGTGTTTGATAGAACTCACCTGTGAAGCCATCTGGTCCTGGACTTTTGCTTGTCGGAAGATTTTTAATCACAGTTCAATTTCATTACTTGTGAATGGTCTGTTCATATTTTCTATTTCTTCCTGGTTCAGTCTTGGAACCTTGTACCTTTCTACGAATTTGTCCATTTCTACCAGGTTGTGCATTTTATTGGCATAGAGTTACTTGTAGTACTCTCTTATGATGCTTTGTATTTCTGCTGTGTCTGTTGTAACTTCTTTTTCATTTCTAACTTTCTTGATTTGAATCCTCTCCCTCTTTTTCTTGATGAGTCTGGCTAAAGGTTTATCAATTTTATCTTCTCAAAGAACCAGCTTTTAGTTTTATTGATCTTTGCTATTGATTTCTTTGTTTCTATTTCATGTATTTTTGCTCTGATCTTTATGATTTCTTTCCTTCTACTAACTTTGGGTTTTGTTTGTTCTTCTTTCTCTAGCTCCTTTAGGTGTAAGGTTATACTGTTTATTGGCGATTTTTCTTATTTCTTGAGGTAGGATTGTATTGCTATAAACTTCCCTCTTAGAACTGCTTTTGATGCATCCCACAGGTTTTGGATCATTGTGTTTTCGTTATTTGTCCCTAGGTATTTTTTGATTTCCTCTTTGATTTCTTCAGTTATCTCTTGGTTATTTAGGAACATATTGTTTAGCCTCCATGTGTTTGTGTTTTTTACTTTTTTTGCCCTGTAGTTTATTTCTAATCTCATAGCATTGTGGTCGCAAAATATGCTTGATATGACTTCAATTTTCTTAAATTTACCAAGGCTTGATTTGTGACCCAAGATGTGATCTATCCTGGAGAATGTTCCATGTGCACTTGAGAAGAAAGTGTAATCTGCTCTTTTCGGATGGAATGTCCTATAAATATCAATTAAATCTACCTGGCCTATTGTGTCATTTAAAGCTTGTGTTTCCTTATTAATTTTCTGTCTGGATGTTCTGTCCATTGGTGTAAGTGAGGTGTTAAAGTTCCCCACCATTATTGTTTTACTGTCGATTTCCTCTTTTATTGCTGTTAGCATTTGCCTTATGTATTGAGGTGCTCCTATGTTGAGCGCATATATATTTATAATGTTATATCTTCTTCTAGGATTGATCCCTTGATCATATGTAGTGTCCTTCCTTGTGTCTTGTAATATTCTTTACTTTAAAGTCTATTTTATCTGATATGAGTATTGCTACTCCAGCTTTCTTTTGATTTCCATTTGCATGGAGTCTCTCTTTTCCATCCCCTCACTTTTAGTCTGTATGTGTCCCTAGGTCTGAAGTGGGTCTCTTGTAGGCAGCATATATATGGGTCTTGTTTTTGTATCCATTCAGCGAGCCTGTGTCTTTTGGTTGGAGCATTTAATCCATTCACTTTTAAGGTAGTTATCCATATGTATGTTCCTATTACCATTTTCTTAATTGTTTTTGGTTTGTTTTTGCAAGTCCTTTTCTTCTCTTATGTTCCCCACCTAGAGAAGTTCCTTTAGCATTTGTTGTAGAGCTGGTTTGGTGGTGCTAAATTCTCTTAGTTTTTGCTTGTCTGTAAAGCTTTTGATTTCTCTGTCAAATCTGAATGAGATCTTTGCTGGCTAGAGTAATCTTGGTTGTAGGTTCTTCCCTCTCATTCCTTTAAGTATATCATGCCACTCCCTTCTGGCTTGTAGTGTTTCTGCTGAGAAATCAGCTGTTAACCTTATGGGGGTTCCCTTGCATGTTATTTGTCATTTTTCCCTTGTGGCTTTTTTTTTTTTTTTTTTTTGCGTTACGCGGGCCTCTCGCTGTTGTGGCCTCTCCCGTTGCGGAGCACAGGCTCCGGACATGCAGGCTCAGCGGCCATGGCTCACGGGCCCAGCTGCTCTGCGACATGTGGGAATTCCTGGACAGGGGCACGAACCCATGTCCCCTGCATCGGCAGGCGGACTCTCAACCACTGTGCCACCAGGGAAGCCCTCCCTTGTGGCTTTTAATAATTTTTCTTTGACTTTAATTTTCGTCAATTTGATTTCTATGTGTCTTGGTGTGTTTCTCCTTGGCTTTATCCTATGTGGGACTTTCTGTGCTTACTGGCCTTGGGTGGCTAGTTCCTTTTCCATGTTAGGGAAGTTTTCAACTATAATCTCTTCAACTATTTTCTCGGGTCCTTTCTCTCTTCTCCTTCTGGGACCCCTGTAATGCGAATGTTGGTGCATTTAATGTTGTCCCAGAAGTCTCTTAGACTGTCTTCATTTCTTTTCATTCTTTTTTCTGTTCCGCAGCAGTGAATTCCACCATTCTGTCTTCTAGGTCACTTATCTATTCTTCTGCCTCAGTTACTCTGCTATTGATTCCTTCTAGTGTATTTTTCATTTCAGTTATTGTATTATTCATCTCTGTTTGTTCTTTACTTCTTCTTGGTGTTTGTTCTTTAATTCTTCTAGGTGTTTGTTACACATTTCTTACATCTTCTTGTTCTTTGCCTCCATTCATTTTCCGAGGTCCTGGATCATCTTCACTATCATTATTCTGAATTCTTTTTCTGGAAGGTTGCCTATCTCCACTTCATTTAGATGTTTTTATGAGGTGTTATCTTGTTTCTTCCTCTGGTACACAGTCCTCTGCCTCTTCATTTTGTCTATCTTTCTTTGAATGTGGTTTCTGTTCCACAGGCTGCAGAAGTGTAGTTCTTCTTGCTTCTGCTGTCTTCCCTCTTGTGGATGAGTCTATCTAAGAGGCTTGTGCAAGCTCCCTGATGGGAGGGACTGGTGGTGGGTACAGTTGGGTGTTGCTCTGGTGGGCAGAGCTCAGTAAAACTTTAATCCAGTTGTCTGCTGATGGATGGGGCTGCGTTCTTTCCCTGTTGGTTGTTTGGCCTGAGGTGACCCAGCACTGGAGGCTACAGGCTTTTTGGTCGGGTTAATGGTGGGCTCCGGGAAGGTCCACACCAAGGATTACTCCCCAGAACTTCTGCTGCCAGTGTCCTTGTCCCTGTGGTGAGCCACAGCCTCCCCCTGCCTCTTTAGGAGACCCTCCAACACTAGCAGGTAGGTCTGGTTCAGTTTCCTGTGGGGTCACTGCTCCTTCCCCTGGGTCCTGCTGTGCACACTACTTTGTATGTGCCCTCCAAGAGTGGAGTCTCTGTTTTCCCCTGTCTTGTTGAATTCCTGCAATCAAATCTCACTATCCTTCAAAGTCTGATTCTCTGGGAATTCCTCCTCCCAGTTCCAGAACCCCAGGTTGGGAAACCTGACGTGGGGCTCAGTACCTTCACTCCATTGGGTGAAGTTCTATGGTATAATTGTTCTTCAGTTTGTGAGTCATCCACCCAGTGATTATGGGATTTGATTTTATTGTGATTGAGCCCCTCCTACTGTCTCACTGTGGCTTCTCCTTTGTCTTTGGATGTAGGGTATCATTTTTGGTAAGTTCCAGTGTCTTCTTGTGGAAGACTGTTCAGCAGTTAGTTGTGATTCCAGTGCTCTTGCAAGAGGGAGTGAGCTCATGTCCTACTCCACCATCTTAAGCCAATCCTTCTTGGGCCAATTTTGATAATTTATTTTTCTCTAGAATATCACCTATTTTATCTAGATTTTTAATTTCATCTGTATTTGTGACTATATTGGCTTTCTTATTGCTAATTTTTCATATTATTTGTTCTTTCTCTTTTTTGCTTTTCTTCAGATTTGCTAGATATTTGTCTGTCTTATTCATGCTAGAAAAGGTTTCATTTTGCAATTTCTAGAGATATTAAGTTTCTAGTTTATTAATTTCTACTTCTATCTCTATGAAGTCTTTCTTCTGACTCCCTTTTGGCTTACTTACTTATTCCTTCATTAGCTCCTTTAGAAGAATGGTGAGTTAACTTGTTTGATATTTCTTATTTTCTAATAAATACGTTTGGGGTTATATTATTTTTATTCCATGCTCCTCGATTTCATCTTACTGTTTCAATGTGTTATCGTTGCCTTTCACTTTAAAAATTCTATAATTTCGGAATCAATTTCTATTTAACCCAAATTACTTGGAGGAAGATTTTTAAAGTCTCAGATGTTTAGCTGGATGGTGGGGATGTGGAGGACACCTGCTAGTAATAATTGCTTTTATCGTAGTGTGGTTAGTGAAGCACACTGTAATATTTATACATTTTGGAATTTATTATGATTGCTTTTATGGTTTGCTATATCATTAATTTTTAAGATAATTCCATGATATCTGAAAAGAATGAGTATTTTATTGGGTACAAAATTCTACATGCTAATAAATCAAGCTTATCGAGTTATTCTAATCCTCTGTTACCTTATTTAGTTTTTCTCTCCTTGATCCAACAAATATTTCTGAGGTCACAGTTTAGATACCTGTAGTCCTAACAGGTATCTAAAACTTACCCTGTCTGCAACTGAATTCCTGTCTCCCTCACCAAAGCTTCTCTACCCCTAGTCTTACTTTTCTCAGCTAATAGAAATTCCATCCTTTAGTTGCTTTGGTCAAGATCTTGGAGGCATTTTGGCTCTTCTTTCTGCTCTGTGTCAAAGCCATCCGTAAACCTTACTGACTCTACCTTCAAAATATGTTCAACCACTTCTCACATTTCCACCACCTGGTTCCAAGCTACCATCATATCCTTCCTGAGCTAGTCTGGTTACCTCCAAACTGGAGACCTGAAGTATGAGGGAGAGTCGACAGAAAACACTGTAAGAGCAGTTATGCCAGAGGGAACAGCTAGTTCCAGGGCCCAGGTCTCCTCTCATTAGAATGAAAGCTCCCCAAGGGAAAGGGATTTTGGTGTTTTGTTCACTGCTATATTCTCAGAGTGTTACCCAATGCCATAGCAATACCTCAAAAATTATTTGTTAAGTAAATAAATTTTCACTTTTAATGATATCGTATGACAGGGAACCTATGGATTTCTGTTGTACAATTTTTTATACAGTTATGAAAATTTTGCAAATAATTATTTTTGTCAATGTTACTTCTCTCTGCCTTGACTATCTTATTCTTTTTTATTCTACCTTCTAGTATGCTTTATATTTCTATGATCTTTCCACAAACTATATTTTTACTTCAAAAAGGGAAGGAGAGAGAAGTAGGGGACTGATATTTTGTGATCCAATTTTTTTGCAACTTGATATTTTATTCTTTTTTTTTTTTTTTTTTTTCCGATACGCGGGCCTCTCACTGTTGTGGCCTCTCCCATTGCGGAGCACAGGCTCCGGACGTGCAGGCTCAGCGGCCATGGCTCATGGGCCCAGCTGCTCCGCAGCACGTGGAATCTTCCCTGACCGGGGCACGAACCAGTGTCCCCTACATCGGCAGGTGGACTCTCACCAATGCGCCACCAGGGAAGCCCCGATATTTTATTCTTAAGTGTGCATATTAAGATTTGTAATATTCATTAAAACATAGGAAAACGTGAAAAGATTTATCTTCATGAACATTTTTTTTCTTCATGAACATTTATCTTGTCATTTCTTGGGAAATATTTTCAATCTAATCATAATATATATTTTTATTTTGAAATTTTTGAACTTCTACTTAAAAAATAATAAGTAAAACATATTGCTATTAGCTAAAATTCCTAAGTTTCCATTAGCCATTGATAAACTGTGTTTTTCAAACAGCAAAATAGAAAATCTAATTAGAATCATACATATTTTCAGGTTTTCCTTTGATGAACAATGAAAAATGACTATTTTTCAAATGGCGCTTTTTCATCTCTTCCTTTTTTTAATTGGGGAAATGAGAGTAAGACCCAAGCATTTGTTTGGAACCTTCTGCACAGTCAGTTCAGAGACATTTAATACTCACTTCTCCCCATAGGCCCTGTGGGTTGGGAGAATGGGACCGCTCAGTGCCAGACTTCTGCCCTGCCAGGTCAGCTGCCCGCAGCTGCTGGGAACAGCCCTAATTGGGGGGATCCTCCCAGAGTCTTTGGACTTCTGCTTTCTGTCCCTCTGAATCACTCGGTCTACATTCCTGAGTTTTCTACAGATGCTGGTGAAAGGCTAACATTATTTTTCATATTATCCTTAAACGTTTCTTTTCTGGAAGATGTCCAGAGAATCTAGGCTTTGGTTTTTATAAAATTATCATCTTGAACCTCATAAAAATATCAAGGAAGAATTTAGAGAGCTATGAATCATAAAATCTGTCTTCAGTGTTTATAGACAGAAAATGCTGGTGGACGTAGTAATAACTTCGCAGTTAAGATTGTTACTGCTTCAGTAATTAAAAATCTTTTCCTTAATTGTTATTTGGTTTTAAAAGAAAGTGAATTCATTTGAGCCATTGGTTGTTACTTCTTATTTGTAGCTGGTTATTTTAGCCTGTACCGGTTTCAGCCTACCTCACCCTCCACACTGCACACACAAACGTATGCAAATTCTGTTTTTGAACTTAGATCCCTGGGAGCCATTAGGAGAGAGAAAATGGTGTCACGTTATAAATACAGTTTTTTGAGTAATTTTAAAATGAAATGTTTTTAAAGATTGAGCTATACAAGTCAACTTTTTTTTTGCTCAAATATTCAATCTAATACTTAAAAAAACCTCTCTGAAGTATTATTTTAAAACTTTACTTTTACTTTTTATTGGTGTTAAAGAGCTCTTACTATTTAATTAAGTTCTTATTGGACTCTAGAGAAAAGACACTTTAAATAAGCATTTATTATGTTAGAAAAGATCATATTTTACACTCTGAGAAAGATAACTATATCTACACATAGCAGCATCACTAGTTATTGGATGTACTCTTAACCCCTTCATATTTGTAATTCTAAGAAAAGTTATTTTTTTGTATTATTAATATTAATAAGCTCACATATTTACAAGTGAGCTTTTCTCAGAGGGATTCTTCTTACTGCTTGACTTTCACTAGTCTGAGAAGCACTTGCTTTGTCTTTCAAATAGCCTGAAGAATTGATGCTATTTATGGGTTCTGGCCCATTGGAATGGATTCAGGGCACAGAGCTGGAGCAGGGTAGTCAGGTTTCTGCTATTTAAGACAAATACCCTATGCTAACACATATATATGGAATCTAAGAAAAAAAGAAATGTCGTGAAGAACCTAGGGGCAAGAAGGGAATAAAGACACAGACCTACTAGAGAATGGACTTGAGGATATGGGGAGGGGGAGGGGTAAGCTGTGACAAAGTGAGAGAGTGGCATGGACATTTATACACTACCAAACGTAAAATACATAGCTAGTGGGAAGCAGCCGCATAGCACAGGAAGATCAGCTCGGTGCTTTGTGACCGCCTGGATGGGTGGGATAAGGAGGGTGGGAGGGAGGGAGACACAAGAGGGAGGAGATATGGGAACATATGTATAATATAACTGATTCACTTTGTTATAAAGCAGAAACTAACACACCATTGTAAAGCAATTATACTCCAATAAAGATGTTAAAAAAAGAAAAAAAAGCGTTAGCTTTTCAATGTTTAAATTCAATGTTTCCGATATAGAGGTGACCCAGGGGGTGTGGCCTGGGTGGAGGCTGTGTGCATGAGCACTGCAATGCTTGAGTTGGCAGCTAGTTATCTACTGGCATGAAAGTATTTCAATGTTTTAAGAGCGAGATCTCCCATCCTGGTGCATGTTGAAGAGTATTATACTAGTGGTAGCTCTGTTATTATCCCCCAATTTGCAGTTAAGGAAATCAAGGCACACAGAGATCAAGTACCTTGCTGAAGGTCACAACTAATACATAATGAAGCTGGAGTTGAAATAGGAATGTTCGTGCCAGGACCTGTGCTCTTAGTGTGTAATACAGCTTCAGAGAAATGTGTGCTGCTTATCCTTTTTTTTTTTCTCTTTCAGTTTAAAATTTTGCTTTATTTATTTTTTAAATTGAAGTATAGTTGATTTACAATGTTGTGTTAGTTTCAGGTGTACAGCAAAGTGATTCAGATATATATCTATATTTTTATATATATTTATATCTATATTCTTTTTCAGATTCTTTTCCATTATGGGTTATTAAAAGGTATAGAATATAGTTCCCTGGGCTATACAGTAGGACCTTGTTTTTTTATCTATTTTGTGTATAGTGGTTTGTATCTGCTAATCCCAAACTCCTAATTTATCCCTCCCCCACCCTCTTTTCCCTTTGGTAACCATAAGTTTGTTTCCTATGTTTGTGAGTCTGTTTTTGTTTGTAAATAAGATCATTTGTATCATTTTTTAGATTCTACATATAAGTGATATCATATGATATTTGTCTTCCTCTGTCTGGCTTATTTCACTTAGTATGATAATCTCTAGGTCCATCCATATTGCTACAAATGGCATTATTTCATTCTTTTTATGATTGAGTAATATTCCATTGAATGTATATACCACATCTTCTTTATCCATTCATCTGTTGATGGACGTTTGGTTTGCTTCCATGTCTTAGCTATTATAAATAGTGCTGCTATGACACTGGGGTGCAACTAACCTTCTGAATTAGAGTTTTTGTCTTTTCCGGATATTTGTGCAGGAGTGGGATTACTGGAGCATATGGTAACTCTATTTTTAGCTTTTTAAGGAACATTCATACTGTTTTCCATAGTGGCTGCACCAATGTACATTCCCACCCTTTTCTCCACACCCTCTCCAGCATTTATTTGTAGACTTTTTGTTGGTGGCCTTTCTGAATGGTATGAGCTGATACCTTGTTGTAGTTTTGATTTGCATTTCTCTAATAATTAGCGTTATGCTTATCTTTTTAAAATAAATTTATTTATCTTTTGGCTGTGTTGGGTGTTCGTTGCTGCACGTGGGCTTTCCTCTAGTTGTGGCCAGCGGGGATTACTCTTCGTTGTGGCACGCAGGCTTCTCATTGTGGTGGCTTCTCTTGTTGTGGAGAACAGGCTCTAGGCATGCAGGCTTCAGTAGTTGTGGCACACAGGCTTAGCTGTTCCGCGGCATGTGGGATCTTCCTGGACCAGGGCTCGAACACGTGTCCCCTGCATTGGCAGGCGGATTCTTAACGACTGCACCACCGGGGGAGTCCCATGCTAATCTTAAGCTTCAATAAACAGTGCAGGGATTGAGTGGAAGGGAGAACAATGGACTCTAAAATGGACATCGAGCTTCTTGATTCTTTACCTCAAATGACATCCATAAGAAATTCAGTTGTGAAATGACCTTCGGAAACCAAGAAGGAGAAAACTGCAATAGAATGATGTCTGGTATATATTTTTTTAGTTTGCAAAAGTATGGAAGACTATTTATGTAAGTCCATATTTCATACAGAAACAGGTTGATGTAAAAAGAAGTGAGAAGGGAGGAGCTTCAAGATGACGGAAGAGTAAGACGTGGAGATCACCTTCCTCCCCACAAAGACATCAGAAATACATCTACATGTGGAACAACTCCTGTAGAACACCTACTGAATGCTGGCAGAAGACCTCAGACCTCCCAAAGGGCAAGAAACTCCCCACGCACCTGGGTAGGGCAAAAGAAAAAAGAAAAAACAGAGACAAAAGAGTAGGGACAGGACCTGCACCAGTGGGAGGGAGCTGAGAAGGGGGAAAGGTTTCCACACACTAGGAAGCCCCTTCGCGGGAGGAGACTGCGGGTGGTGGAGGGGCGAAGCTTCAGAGTCGTGGAGGAGAGCACAGCAACAGGGGCGCGGAGGGCAAAGTGGAGAGATTCCCGCACGGAGGATTGGTGCCAACCGTCACTCACAGCCTGAGAGGCTTGTCTGCTCCCCCGCCGGGGCAGGCGGGGCTGGGAGCTGAGGCTCGGCTTTGGGCGGGGCGCAGGGAGAAGACTGGGGTTGGCGGCGTGAACACAGACTGAAGGGGGCTAGTGCGCCACGACTAGCCAGGAGGGAGTCCGGGAAAATGTCTGGAGCTGCCGAAGAGACAAGAGTCTTTTTCTTGCCTCTTTGTTTCCTGGTACGCGAGGAGAGGGGATTAAGAGCTCCACTTAAAGGAGCTCCACAAACGAGTGCGAGCCGCGGCTATCAGCGCGGACCCCAGAGACAGGCATGGGACGCTAAGGCTGCTGCTGCCGCCACCAAGAAGCCTGTGCGCGAGCACAAGTCACTCTCCACACCTCCCCTCCCGGAGCCTGTGCAGCCCGCCAATGCCACGGTCCTGTGATCCAGGGACAACTTCCCTGGGAGAACGCATGGTGCGCCTCAGGCTGGTGCAACGTCACGCTGGCCTCTGCCACTGCAGGCTCGCCCCGCATCCGTACCCCTCCCTCCCCCCGGCCTGAGTGAGCCAGAGCCCCCGAATCAGCTGATCCTTTAACCACGTCCTGTCTGAGGGAAGAACAGATGCCCTCAGGCAACCTACATGCAGAGGCGGGTCCAAATCCAAAGCTGAACCACAGGAGCTGTGCAAACAAAGAAGAGAAAGGGAAATCTCTCCCAGCAGCCTCAGGAGCAGTGGATTAAATATCCGCAATCAACTTGATGTACCCTCATCTGTGGAATACCTGAATAGACAACGAATCATCCCAAATTGAGGAGGTGGACTTTGGGAGCAATGGTATATATATTTTTTCCCCTTTTTCTCTTTTTGTGAGTGTGCATGTGTATGCTTCTGTGTGTGATTTTGTCTGTACAGCTTTGCTTTCACCATTTGTCCTAGAGTTCTGTTGGTCTGTTTTTGTTTTTGTTTTTTTACTTAAAAATTTTTTTCCTTAATAATTATTTATTATTTTTTATTTTAATAACTTTATTTTATTTTACTTTATTTTATCTTCTTTCCTTCTTTCTTTCTATTTTTTCTCCCTTTTACTCTGAGCAGTGTGGATGAAAAGCTCTTGGTGCTCCAGCCAGGCGTCAGGGCTGTGCCTCTGAGGTGGGAGAGCCAAGTTCAGGACACTGGTCCACAAGAGACCTCCCAGCTCCACCTAATTTCAAACAGCGAAAATCTCCCAGAGATCTCCATCTCAACGCCAAGACCCAGCTTCACTCAATGACCAGCAACCTACAGTGCAGGGCACCCTATGCCAAACAACTAGCAAGACAGGAACACAACCCCATCCATTAGCACAGAGTCTGCCTAAAATCATAATAAGGCCACAGACGTGGACACACCACCAGACGTGGACCTGCCTACCAGAAGACAAGATCCAGCCTTATCCACCAGAACACAGGCACTAGTCCCCTCCACCAGGAAGCCTACTAACCCAATGAACCAACCTTAGCCACTGGGGACAGACAGCAAAAACAAAGGGAACTACGAATCTGCAGGCTGCGAAAAGGAGACCCCAAACACAGTAAGTTAAGCAAAATGAGAAGACAGAGAAACACACCACAGATGAAGGAGCAAGGCAAAAACTCATCAGACCTAAAAAATGCAGAGGAAATAAGCAGTCTACCTGAAAAAGAATTCAGAATAATGATAGTAAAGATGATCCAAGATCTTGGAAATAGAATAAATACACGAAACGTTTAACAAGGACCTAGAAGAACTAAAGAGCAAACAAACAGTGATGAACAACACAATAAATGAAATTAAAAATTCTCTAGAGGGGATCAATAGCAGAATAACTGAGGCAGAAGAACGGATAAGTGACCTGGAAGGTAAAATAGTGAAAATAACTACTGCAGAGCAGAATAAAGAAAAAACAATGAAAAGAACTGAGGAAAGTCTCAGAGACCTCTGGGAAAACATTAAATGCACCAACATTTGAATTATAGGGGTCGCAGAAGAAGAAGAGAAAAAGAAAGGGACTGAGAAAATATTTGAAGACATTAGAGTTGAAAACTTCACTAATATAGGAAAGGAAAAAATTATCAAGTCCAGGAAACACAGAGAGTCCCATACAGGATAAATCCAAGGAGAAACATGCCAAGACACATATTAATCAAACTATCAAAAATTAAATACAAAGAAAAAATATTAAAAGCAGCAAAGGAAAAACAACAAATAAAACACAAGGGAATCCACATAAGGTTAACAGCTGATCTTTCAGCAGAAACTCTGCAAGCCAGAAGGGAGTGGCAGGACATATTTAAAGTGGTGAAGGAGAAAAACCTGCAACCAAGATTTCTCTACCCAGCAAGGATCTCATTCAGATTCGACAGTGAAATTAAAACCTTTACAGAGAAGCAAAAGCTAAGAGAGTTCAGCACCGCCAAACCAGCTTTACAACAAATGCTAAAGGAACTTCTCTAGTCAGGAAACACAAGAGAAAGAAAAGACCTATAATAAAAAACCCAAAACAATTAAGAAAATGGTAATAGGAACATACATATCAATAATTACCTTAAATGTAAATAGATTAAATGCTCCAACCAAAAGATATAGACTGGCTGAATGGATACAAAAAGAAGACCTGTATATATGCTGTCTACAAGAGACCCACTTCAGACCTAGGGACACATACAGACTGACAGTGAGGGGATGGAAAAAGATATTCCATGAAAATGGAAATCAAAAGAAAGCTGGACTAGCAATTCTCATATCAGACAAAATGGACCTTAAAATAAAGACTATTACAAGAGAAAAAGAAGGACACTACATAATGATCAAGGGATCGATCCAAGAAGAAGATACAACAGTTGTAAATATTTATGTACCCAACATAGGAGCACCTCAATACATAAGGCAAATACTAACAACCATAAAAGGGGAAATCGACAGTAACACAATCATAGTAGGGGACTATAACACCCCACTTTCACGAATGGACAGATCATCCAAAATGAAAATAAA
>RJWK010054853.1:0-14908 GCA_004363435.1 Platanista minor
CTTCTCAGAGGAAGCGCTTTTCCGTCTTATCACCCGTCACAGGCACCTGGAAGCTGAATTAGGACAAACCCACCACTCGCCAGTGTAATCCCAGGGGATTTGTTTCCTTGGCTTTGTTCTAATTGAAGAGTTAATTTAAGCATCACACTTTTCTTCCTGGAAATGTTCGCAATTTAATTAAACACTCTCTTCTTGCTGGCAGCCTCCTCAACTTTGATCAATACAATTTCAGACTAACAGGTCTAGAAATGAGGCATATTTAGTAAGGAGTTCACTGCTTCTTTAAACATAAAGCCTTTTTAGAATTGAAACTCGCCCTAAAGCACCTCTAAACGGCTGTCCGATGGCCACTCTCTCCTCTCCAGTTTTGATATAGGCTTTTTGCTTAAAGGGCATATTCTCCTTTGAGTGGGCACACCATGGGTCTTGTAGGCCCTGCAGTTAATTTTGAGCTGCACCAGTAAAATTAGTCATGAGCCAGAAGAAATGAAAGTAATACACCTTGGGTCTCCAGATCCCTTACCTAACAGACTGGGCAATTAAGTGTTGAGATGCTTCTCTGGCAGTGGAGTTCATTTTCAACTTCTTTCTGGGATGCCAAGATGCTAGTGTGAGACTGGGCTTTAAGATGGGACAAACATTTTGAAATACCCATTATCTCATAGTTCTGGCATGGCAGTTGAAACAGTTTACTGCCTGCGGAGTTCAAGGCAGTGTTGTCAGAATTTATTTCACTTTTATAAGTGGCTCCTTCTGCCTCACTAGCGTCAGGATCTCTGGCTGATAAAGTGAAGAGGTTGTCTTAATTTAGTTATAAAGTGAGGGGAAAATGATCCACTGGTTGTTTTATTTCTAAACCTTTCAGTATTTGAATATAGAAATTACATATTAACTGTTGCTTCTAAAATGTTAACACCCTGGACTTTCTAATTAATTATTATAATTATTGGCTAGATTCTGCTGTCTTTATAGATTCGGTGGACTCTTAAAACACCCATGTCCTAGATTTCTATCAAGGTTGTCATCACAAGTCTCTACATATTAGGAGAATGAGAAATGTTTCAGATAAAAATGCAATTGAATTTGGACGGGGGTTGTGTTGAGGGATTTTAATGATTAAAACAGGAGCTTGTTGAAAATTGACTTCTGAAAACCATTTTCATTTTTAAATTTTATACATTTCTCAGCACTGGTATGATCTGTCATGAATTAGCCTCTGGAATGGCTGTACTTTGATCCTGAGAGACATGGGAGTCACCATTTGCTTAGATGATTGGTCAGGCATCCTGTGTAAGCTATTGGAAATTTCAAGTTGATTAATATACTTATCAGGTTCAACAGTGTTAGTAAGTTTTGCTAGAAGATTGCATCATTCTTTTGGTACTGTGCAAACTTGACACCTGGAGGCAGATTTGCTGTGATGCTAAAAAAGCTTAAGCTTCAGGGCCCTGCACTAGCACCAGCCTCATCCAGGAGCACTTTGGGAGGCTTGGACCTGAGGGAGGCAGTGCGTCCATGAGCCATCAGGGGAGATATATATGTATAGAGAGAGAGAGAGAGGGAGGGAGGGAGGGAGAGAGAGAGAGAGAGAGAGAGAGAGAAATATCTTTGTTAGAGATATATATATATATATAGAGAGAGAGAGAGAGGGAGGGAGAGAGAGAGAGAGAGAGAGAGAGAGAGAGAAATATCTTTGTTAGATAATCACCTTCTAAGGATATATGACTGCTGTTAAGTTTTGGACATATGCCCATCAAACACATTTTCCAGGAATATATTATTATAGAAAAGTTGAAATTATCTCTTTTGTAACAGGAAAATCCACTACAGGTTTTCCCCATTCTGAAAGTTCACATTAGTGCCACTTAGCTTTTACTCAAGATCTACATTTCGCTAACGAAAAGAAATCCAAAGAAGATTTTCACTTCTATGAAAAAGCTGTTATCGAACTAATGTAGTCTTTCGTAAAATTGAAGTGCCTGCTGTATCGTGAAGTGGGAATACTCTTTGCTTCATGCCAGTTCAGCTTACCAAAGGTTTCATGGGAGTGGTCTACTTTCAGATAGTGGGACAAACCTGTATCTTGCTCAAAAAGAAAATTATAGAGTACGTTTGTGTGATTTAAGTAGGACTTGATTAATTAGAATACTTGAGAAATAGAGTGCTCTAATAATTTCAGTAACTGAAATTTAAACTTGTCTTAAACATTTATTTTGACTGTTGTTGGATGAAGATGTTTCTAAGATGTAATAGATGACTACTCCGCCTTGACTACTTCTTCCCTTAGTGAGTTTACCATGGTGAATGTTCTGTTGTCCTTCCATTGACTGTTCAGGATTTTGTAGTCTCAGTGTGACGTTAGCGTAGATACAAATTATAATTTTTAGAAGTGTAATCGCCAAACCTAGTCCAGTACAGACTCTGGAGTCTGGCTTTTGAGAAAACTAAAATCCCAATATAAATGTTATTTCTTTTCTTTGCCCCAGTCTCTGAAAGATGAGCACCAGAAAAATGAGTTTAATCAAGACCTTGCCTTCTTCCTACAGTAAAACAGGATGCGCTTTCTCCAGGGTTCAGCCAGAGGTTCTTTTTTCTTTTTGAAGTGAATTCAGAGATTGAGGAGGTGCAGAAGAGGACAGACAGCATGGGCGGAGGGACTGAGAACATTCTTGGGCCCATTGACCTCTTTTTTCCCTTTGGTACTTCTCTCTCAAATCTAGGAGCACAAGTGCTACCAGGCCCTGGGGGGACACGTTTGAGTAGGATCAAGGAACATGTAAGTGGCATTTGTTCCTTTCTTGGTTGGAGTCTCAGAAAGACTGCATGGGCCCTGCAACTGGAAAAGGTACCCTTTGGAGGTTGAATGCTGAAGGTTTCCTTATTCAGGAAGAGGATAGGGATGGGGATGAAATGATGGAGCTTCCCTCAAGTGGGTTTGTTTGTCTGTTTGTTGTCTTGGAGGATACATGTCCGAGTTGGGGGAGTCATGGTGTGAATGCCAAGGAAGGGGAGAGAGAGCTGTAGAACTTGGTGGGGGTGACACTGTCCTCTGAACCCCCCTTTTCAGGGACTTTGTGGCTGGTTGGATGCTTGATTGGAGCAGATGGGGTGAGCAGAGCCAAATACACAGGTACTATAACTAACGCCCCAGTTATCCAGAGCCATGGCAGGGCCCAAACTCATTAGTGCATTGGCCAAATTCTCTATAAGATCTACAGCATGTCACATAAACTGAGTCTTAGTTCCTTCATCTATTAAAAATGGGATACGGAGAAGATTAGCTTGGCCCCTGTGTAAGGATGACATGCAAATTCATGAACTGTTCCATATTTTTTATACACACTACTATATATAAAATAGATAACTAATCGGGACCTACTGTATAGCACAGGGAACTCTACTCAATACTCTGCAATGACCTATATGGGAAAAGAATCTAAAAAAGTGGATATATGTATATGTATAGCTGATTCACTTTGCTGTACAGCAGAAACTAACGCAGCACTTTAAATCAACTATACTCCAATAAAAATTTTTTCTAAATAATAAATAAAAAAAAAATGGGGATACCAAAACTTATCTACTTTGAAACTTAAATGAGATAGGTATGGACGCACCTTGAACATGTATTCTTCCCCAAATTGGTTGTTTTCTTAAATTAACCAATATCTTCTTTCGTCCTTATGGCAGATGCAAATAAGTAAAGTTTTTTTTAAGTTAATTTTAAAAAATTCCAGCAATCATGTAGCCCATCAATTGTCCATCCTTTACACTGATCAGATCCAGAAGCTTTGGGCGCAGAGGTTCTCCAGGCCTGACCTCCACTGCCACCCCACAGCCTCCTTTTGACTTGGGTTACCTGGCTGACTCCCTTCTTTTCCCCTAACCCCTGAACACTTGCACTGTTGTATCGAGGCTTCTTCCAGTCTTCTTTACTTGCTCTCTCCTGATGCTTCGAGTAGGTCAGAAATTGCTTCTCAATGGGAAAATAGACCCAAATTTTCAGGATCCTAATCCTGGGCTTTAAGCTCACTCAGTGACCGGCAGTAGGATGGGGGTCACTGGGATTCCCCTTCACAAACTACTGCAAGCTTCTTTGCCAGCTTTCATGAGCTTACTCTGTCATAAGGCAGGAACATGGATCAATGTATTAAGTAAAGATTTGCCAGGAGAGTTAAAATAAAAAAGGTTTTCAGAAGAGCCTGAGAAGCGTAGTGAATTCCGTCCTTTTTGTCTTCTCATTGAACTTCTCACAGATTTGCAGTAGAGTTGGCTGCTTGGATGGATGATTATGTAGCAGCCAGGTGAGATGGGCACACCAGCTACATTATTTTGAGTTAATTCTTAAGTGCTACAAATCATTCTTTTTAACAAACACATATAAAAGATAACCTCCACCCTTGGTCCAAACCTCGCCACCAAATTCATGGTGCCACGCCTGTATCAGGATGAGCGTGTGCATTTAAGGAAGTGAGTCGGTTAGAAAAAGCAGTTGGGGATTCACAAACAGCATGACTGAAAAAGCAGAGCACTGTAGCACCTAAGCCAGTTTGTGATGCCCCCGTGAAGTTTTCTTTTTCATCACTGTCTGCTGGAGGGAAGTCCCCCTCAGAACGCCTCCTGAGGGGGAACTGTCCAACTCAGGGCCAGTGACTCTCCAGTGTATGTACTCTGTTTAAGGGCCTCAGCCCTGCATGAAGACCCAATTTCCTGGGAATTTGCCTGTTCACTTGAGCAGCATATCTGGACATGTGATGCATCACCCCAGTGTCCATAGAGTGGCAGACAGTGTCCATGTGGTACAGACTGTCAGCATCACCCATTGTGGAAGGAGCCTGGATACTGCCTTTTAAACTGGTTTTGCTGGTGATGCCAAGGCCAGGTGATGATGGCAATCCTGGTGCTCTGTCAACAGGTCTGTGGATTCTACTTGCACGTTCTGCCCTGTGGAGCACCCAGAGTCCTTATCTGCTACGTATGATTGGCGAGCAGTCGAGTCAGTGTATATCAGTGGCGGTCCAGAACTATTAACCTCTCTTTGAACTACATAAGGATGTTGTTTCTTGCTCTGCGTATGCTTTAGCGAGGAAGCCTTGAAAAGGATTATTACTGTGCAGAGCAAGGATAAACAGTGATGCTAGAGCAGTTTTTCCTGGGTTGTCAGAGGGTGCTGGACTGGACGTTACCCCACAGGCCTTCGAGCGCCCTGGGCTAGTGAGGTTTAGAGGAGAATTTTGCCAGACCTTCCAGGGTTATTGTCTTTTGTCGGTTAGAAGGAAGAGTGTGTGCGTGGAACTGGTGCCCACACCACTCCAAGTTCTATGAAGAGAGGGGGGGTTCCTTAGGTGGCTATCCTGTCCATCGCCGTGGTTTTTCCCAGGGTGTTTGTGATGATTCTGTGGGCCTTGGACTGAGCCAGCGCTTCCTGCAGCAGAGACCAGCCCTGCAGACTCTGGGGGAAGCCCCGACCCTCAGATGCCTTTCTTCCCACCCAGCCTGACCAGCCTCGAATGCTAGAGCTCTGCCAGGGCCTCCTGAGCCCTGCACCTGGGTTAAGGTGGAGGAAGTCCAAACCACACTTTCCTGTAGGCGATTAACTGCCGGCTTGCTGCCCCTCTCCCAGTGCAGCTGACTGTCTCGGCTTCTGTTCTCATGACGACATTTGCACAGTGGAATCGTGCAGAAACTTACTTTGTTTGGAGCAATGCCTCACATACATTTTTTCTGATACAGCCTACAAATGGAGAAAGACACCATTGTTGAGCAGTTTTCGTGGGGGGGTGGTGGTGGTGGTGGGGATGGTGAGAGAGTGATTTTCCCAACGGAATACATCTTACTTAATATTCTAGAAAAATCAAGTACTACACAACCCTGAATTCAAAGGTTCTCTCTGTATGTGTGTTAAAATCAAGGTCTATGTGTCATGTGCTGTGTGATCCCAAGGCTATATTTAGCCTGGCAAATTCGTATTTTTGCATTAGAACATTTTATCCTTGCAAAGGACAGCAGGGATTCTTCCCGAACACAATTCCAGATGAGTAGAATTCATTCATTTGGGGAGGAATGTGAAGAAACTGTTTTGGAAGTTGAGATCCAACCCAAAGCACTTGCGTTTATTCCTGTTTGAGATCATTTTTCCTTTTGAGAAAAATTTAAATCAGTGTTAAATGCAGCATGGAGGTGGATCCAGAGAGTGGGAGGCATTGCTTTTGCATGAAATCACAATGTGTACATTGTTTAAAAATATTCTTTTCATCGTATGCTTCATTACCAAAACACTTCACAGCCTCCAGAGGAGTCCGACAGATGTTATGGTGCAAGCAACAGAGAGAGTATAAACTAGAAGAAAGGAAAGGGAAGAAATCCCTCCCCCAACCACCACTCAGAATGGAATTGAGTTTTTTCTTCTAGGGAATTCCCTGTAATACCCAGGGATGGCTTGACCTTGAGGTTTCTAGGCTTGGTGCTGGGAGAAGCTAAGAGGTAAAGGGGAGGGAATTAACATTTTCTGAGCGCCAGACACCAAACTGGTTGCTTTATCTTCCATGTCTTACCTAATGCTAGCAATCACCACCATTTTTCAAATGAGGGTGCTGAGGCACTGGGAGGTTACCAGCTAACCAACCAAGCTGTGCGACGCCAACCAGTTTTCTTATGCAGTTTTCCCTCTTGTTACTAAAACAGTGCTAAAGGGCCCTGGTGCTCAGAGTGTGGTCTGAGGACCTGCGGCATTAGCATCACCATTACCCAGGGGCTTTGTTGAAACTAGAGAATTCTGAGCCCCATTCCGGACCCGCTGAGGCGGAATCTGCATTTGTAACAAATCCCTAGGGACTAGTATGCACAGTATGGTGTGAGAAGCTCTACAGCCCCGGACTTGGAGGGCGAAGTTCTGGCAGATACCACTGAGAAAACTAGCCAAACCTCAGGACTGCGATCAGCAGACTGACTTGAGGGATTGTTGTATCTGGGAGGGGGGATGGGTGCAACTATCAATAGAATCTAGCAGGATGCAGCTAAGCATCTTAAAATGCACAGGATGCCTCCCTCCCCTCGCAACAAAGAATTATCTTGCCCCGAATATCCACAGTGCTGATGCTGAGAAACCCCCAATCTAGTCGTCCATATCTGGAATTCACATCCTGTAGATATGTTTCCATAGCTTCCGATGTGTGCAGCTCTCTAGCAAGTATAACTTAGATGATACTGATTGCATTTTGCTATGCAAATGTGATTCTCTTTACTGGGACTTGGAAAGAGTAAAAGAGCTGAAATTGCAGCATGATAGACTTCGTTAGGGTTATGAGAGTGTCTGGCTCTGGTACCCAGGATGTTGCAGAAATGTTTCTGAGCGTGTACTGAGTGCCCCCCACTGGGGGTCATTTCCCCCGGTCCAGTCCTGCCTGGCAACAGTACCTTTTGTTTGTTTTACCCCCCAAACTTGCCCAGGCCTCTGTCCTATTTCTCAGCCTCCAAGCAAGCTGTGTTGGTTCAGCTGTGATACCTGGAGGCTGGGGGAGGAAAGGGAATACACGCAAGACTGGTGAAGGGGAAGCAAAGCCTCTTTCCTACCATCTTGCCTCCCTGCCTGCCCCTGGGATCTACTCATCTCCCCCTTTTCTCACTCAGCTCCTCTAATTCCAGCACCTCCACTGACAAACACCTCTCCTCTCCTCTCGCCCTGCCCCTTCTCTCTCTCTCTAGATTCTGGCCCAGAACGTCTGGAACTCTCTCCCCTCCATCCCCTCTGCCTCCCTCCCTCCTTTTCTCTCTGTCTTCCGTTTGTGAGCTGAAAATCAACCTGAATCACGACTGGGAAGTGAAACCAGGATGCCCAGTGTATATTAAGGGAGGGAAAAGTTTTGAACTGAAATTCTATCCGATAAAGAACCCTTGTCATTTATCTGCTACAAACACCTCTACCTACTTTCTTGTTCTACTCTGGTTAAAACTTGCTTTTTCTCGAGCTCTAGAGTTGGAAAACAGAATTCTTTCTTGGTTCTAGTGTGTTTTCCAGCTTTCTTTCACTGTCGATATTATAACGATCATTTTCCTTTACTTTCATTTTCTTTATTTATTTTTTTTGCGGTACGCGGGCCTCTCACCGTTGTGGCCTCTCCCGTTGCGGAGCACAGGCTCCGGACGCGCAGGCTCAGCGGCCATGGCTCACGGGCCCAGCCGCTCCACGGCATGTGGGATCTTCCCGGACCGGGGCACGAACCCGTGTCCCCTCCATCGGCAGGCGGACTCTCAACCACTGCGCCACCAGGGAAGCCCTTCCTGTACTTTTAAATGAACATTGTCATTGAAGTAGATTGTTTTCAACAAGTTTTAGATTTATCCCCGAGGCATCCCAAGGAGAAGAAAATCTCTTCGCAACTTCTGTGTACCTTCTTTTCATAACTTTCATGATCCTTTGCAAATGAAAGGGGATGCCTTGGGGAGTGACGGCAGGCTACACAGAACGTCCAGCTCCAGCATTTGGAGCCAGAGGCCAGGGCACATGAAGCTGGAGTGCTGGGCTTCTGGCCAGAGTGGAATGAATCTTCCCAGCACTGGGAAGCCTGTGTTTTTCCAGCAGACCAGCTGATCTTCTCCAGAGGGCTTTAAATTGGGAAATGGGGAGTTCTGGGGAATTGTGGAAATCAGAGAACAGGAAGTCAATTGCTATGGAGGATTATTGGTTATGGCACAAAAAGGGGGAGATTTAACATCTGGTAACTGATTCCTAGTAATTGTTTTGAGAAAATAATTGGGAAATCAATATTAGAAACATTTCTGTCTTTAATATGAGTCCTAAAGGTGTATAAATGAGAGGAAGAGGACTCTCCTGGTGGTCCAGTGGTTAAAACTCTGCACGTCCACTGCAGGGGGCGCAGGTTCAATCCCTGGTCGGGGAACTAAGATCCCACATGCTGCGCAGTACGGCCAAAATAAATAAATAAATGAGAGGAAGAAAACCTTAGAGGACTTTGTCCCCCGAGGTACCCCTCCTGTCTTCAGCCCACACCCTCTAAGTGTGTTGTCACATCTCATGAACGCCTCAAGGGTCCTCTTGGGCTTGACAATGTATGCCATCTTTTGAAAGATCCACTAAATTCTTTTGCCCACAAATTATGCCTTTCAAAATTGGCCTGGAAGAATGCTAGGAAGGATCATTACACAATTGACTACTGCAAATCCTTGGACACATACAGAGTAACAATTACTGGGGCTTTATGAAGAATGGCTCCAAACCAAGGGCAGAGTTTACATGAACAGAGGAAGACATAATTCAATATGTGTACAATTGAATAAAACCTTGAACCTTTAACATGGGCCCATGTTCATACACAAATTCGGATGAAGCTTCTTTCAAAAGAGCGTAACTTTGAAAAAGCTCAGATTTTCATATTTCTTCAGTGAGTTGAATCTTCCATAAGTGCAGATACTGGGAGATTAAAGGGGATTTAAGATGCTTCTGATAATGAATATTTATTGAAAATCAGGCCCTCTTCCAAGTGCCACATATGTATCGCCATCTTTAACCCTCATAACGTCCTCCTGTTGGGAAGATACCAGTATTATAAATTTTTGTTACAGATGAAGAAACTTGAGCACAGTGGTTTAAGGACAAGAGCATATATCTAGTGGCACAGTCAGAATTTGAATCCTTGTAGTCTGGCTTTTATACACAGTCTCTTAATCTTTACCATCCTTATTCTGCCTTCTTTGTACTTAAGACAAATTATAACTTGCCCTCTCCTACTGCAGTTGAGGGTATGAATCTCACTCAGTCCATAAGCAAAGGCTTGCAGAAAACATAGCATTTTATAACTTAGGTAAATTAACTTAATTTTGTCTGCCAGCCTTCAATCTGTCCGGCTAACAGAAAATTTCGCCTCAGTTATCTCGGGAAAACGCCCACCTTATGATTGCATCCAGGGTCTAAGGTTTTAGGAAAAGGGCCATCTAGACACCTCTCGACACCGGTTTTAGTTGGGATTTCCAGTCACGTGTCTATATTGCTTAGACTGTTTCTGTCCACATGGGCAAGTCTGAGGCTCTCGGCTGTTCCACACAGGCATGGGATGGAACCCGGGAATCCTTGGGCACATCTGGGAACCTGGAGCCTGGAGTGTTTCCTCTCTGAAGTCTTGTCAGCTCTACTGGGAGCTTCCAGGGAACAGAGCAGAACACCCAGAGGCAGAGGATGGAAGGATGCTTTCTCGAATGCCTTGCATAATCTTGTCTATAGCTTAGATTTTTTACAAAAGCTAGGAAGAACCTTGACTCCTTGACACCAGATCTCCAAAGCAAGCATCCTGCTGGCTGCCTGCCTGCCTAGGGGTGGAAGGAGGAGAGGCCGTAAAAGGAGAACAACACATTCATTAAGATCTCAGAAATATTCATGGACTAGAGTGGTGGTTGCCAGGGGCTGGGGAGAGGGAGGAATGGGGAGTTAGTGTTAAATGGGTACAGTTTCAGTTTTGCAAAATGAAAAGAGTTCTCTGGATGGGTGGTGGTGATGGTAGCAGAACAGTGTGAGGCTACTTAATGCCCCTGAACTGTACACTTGAAAATGGTTAAAATGCTGAATTTTATGTTTGTAGTTTTTACCACGATAAAGCATAGTCATCCACACAGAAATTTTATTTCATTTGTACCAATTTTGACTTTTACTAAAAACAGTCCAAAGATAAATCCAAATGACAGAAATAGAAAATAAACACCATCAAAAAAAAAAAAAAAAAGTTCACGAAAAACTATCTTTTGAAAGCTAAAGGAGAGCAGTAGATTTGAATCCTCCACAGGTGGGTGTGTTCACTTCCTTCAAGGGAAGCGCTGGTCTTGTCTGACCTCTGAGCCCAGCCTTGGTCTTGAAGACAGTGGGCCCCGAACACCCAGTGGTAAAGTGGCCTCAGAAAGTGTTTGAGGTCCAAGTAGTCCACTCCCTTGAAGAACACTCAGCAAGATGGGCCTGTGTGGTTCATGGTACCCTCTTTGGAGGCCACAGGACTGATTCGAAGAGGAGAACATGTGTTGAGCTGTTTTCCTACTTGTCTAGGCTGCTCTCTGGCCCTGGGATGAGGGCAGCTCCATAATTACCACACCTCTGTCATCAAAGGAATCCCGAGTTGTCACATTTCTCAATATTGTTTCCTTTGCAAATTAATTCTGGTTTGTCATACTTCCAAGGTGGAAACTACCTCTCCTCGCTTTTTTTTTCCCCCACTGTAGCTCCCATTATAAGGGAAATGATGGATGCCTGGACTTTTCTTCCAGCATCCAGGGCACTGCATATCTGGGCCCTGCAGGGGCCCAAGCTCTGAAACAGGAAGAGGTGCCTTTCGAGGTCTCAAAGACACACTTTCTTAGAGGTTGCTGTCTTCTCATGCTTCCCCGGCTATCAGAAAGGGCATGAGAGTGACCTGGGGGTAGCCCTGGATGGATGGCTCTTCCCCTCTGTGGGCTTTGATGTCACCCCAGCAGGGTGACCTCCAGGTGGAGGGCCAGCTCCCTGACACCCATGACAGCAGGGTCCCTTCTGCCTGCTGGCCCTGAGAAGCATGCTGGGGCATTTCTGTGATGGCACTGCTAGTTCTTCCCCTTGCTTGCTTGTTTTTCATTTTAATTGTGGTAAAATACACATAACATAAAATTGACCATCTTGACCATTTTCAGTCGCGTTAAGTACATTCACATTGTTGTGATACCATCACCATCCATCCGTCCACAGAACTTTTCGTCTTGTAAAATTGAAACCCCTTTACCCATTAAATACCAACTCCCCCTTCCCCTCTCCCCTTCTAGCCCCTGGTAACCACTGTCTACTTCCGGTCTCTCTTAGTTTGGCTACTCTAGGTAACTCATCTAAGTGGAATTACATAGTATCTCTCCTTTTGTGACTGGCTATTTCACTTAGCGTAATGTCCTCAAGTTTCCCCCATGTTTTAGCAGCTGTTAGAATTTCCATCCTTTTTAATATTGGTGAATTATATTCCAGAGTATGTCTGTACCATATTTTGTTTATCCATCATCCATCGATGGACACTTGGGCTGCTTCCACCATTTGTCCCACCCTTGTTGTTGAGAGGCATGATCCATCTGTGAAGTCCTCCGGAGATCAAAAGAATTCCCCAGTCCCTACTTTCAAGGAGTTCACTTCTCTAGCGAGTGCCAAAGTACTAATACAGGAAAAACTAAATCACAGCAAATCATCGTATAGTATGAGACATCTGTCAGGACATGTCACAAGAGGATGTGGATTTGCAAAATGCATGGGTTAGAGAGACTACATTCTATAGTGTGGATTCCAGAGGTAGGTAGCCCGAGCCCCAATCCTGGCTTTGTCTTTAGTATCCATGTCACCTTGGGGGAATTATTGAATCTTTCTAAGCTTCAGTTTCCTTCAGTCTGTAGAACCGGGGATAATAGTACTTTCCCCATAGAGTTGTTGGGAGGATTAAATGAGAAAACATTGATAAAGAGTGTAACAGAGAGCCTGGCATGTGGTTAGCATTCAAGACTAACATATAGAGGAAGCAACCTATTACCCACTAAAGGCCAGTCAGTTCTTTTTAATGTATTGTACTTGTTCTCTTAATCTGACTGTAAACATTGGTATCTGCATTTGCCACAATTTCGCAAATATTTGTGGTTCCTATTCTGTCTTTCCTCTTCATCTCCCTTTAAGATTATGGTTGTTTGCATGGTAATCGATTTTGGAGATTCTCAGATTATTCAGTAAGAATAAGCTGTTTTTATCAGATAATTGATAATAAAAGTGAATATGGCCTGGCCTTCTTACCCATGGGAGGATATAAAATGAGGAAGGGAATGACCGTTAGTAGATAACCTTTATCTAACTGTTGAGGGAGTTAGCTTTCCCTAACTCTGGGCCCCTTAGAGAGAGAGGGGGAGGCTGGGTTCCATCTCTTGGTAACATAGGTCTGATAACATTGCCTATGTAGATAGTGCTATTGTGGCTGTTCTCTCAATTAAAAATTTCATATTTAGATTATTTTCATCTCAAAGATGGAAATACTCTCATTTTTTTCTAGTAATGCTTAAGAAAACTTTAAAAAATTAAATTGATAGTTTTGCCGAATGAAATATTTTTCTCTTCAAGTGTGCCCTAAGGCATTCTAGAATGTAGGTCTAAGGCACATCATCTGGCTGGTGCATTACTTTATTCTATTCCTGTTTGTCTGCTTGGTATTTCCAACCCAGGAGTCCACCGACTTCAAGGCAATTGAATCCATTATTACTCAGGAGAAAAAAAGTCTGAGTCTCCCTTGCCCCAACAATAGATTTCTCTCTCTTAAAAAAATAATAAATAATAATAATAAAGGCATTGGAGAGGAGCGGGTGCAAACACAGAATCTCTGCTAAGCTGTAAGCTAATATTGTGAGAGAGAAAAAATATCAAGGTCTCAACTCTCTTTGCCATACCGCTTTTATTTTTTATTAGTATTAACGAAGGTTTCCCCAAATGCTGATTAAAGCTGAATGGTTTGTCCTTTAGTTTGTAGACTAGGGAGCTTTGCTTAGATTAACTCAAGGTGCCCAGGCTTCTTCCACTCTTCTTGGAGTTCTTTTTACACCTTCCCTATTATTCTGGTGGTATCTTTCAATCAGCTCTTCTCATCAAGTATTTATGGTGACGATTATTCAGTCTGCTGGGGTGGGTAAAGGAATGTTGTGGTGCCTTTAATGATATTTGTCTATTTGTCATCAGAAGTGAAAACTAAACTTGGAGATTTCTTTTCTTTATTTAAATTTGGAGACTTTTCTTTTTGCCAAGATCTCTGGAGAATGATAAGGTAGCGGTGGTTGACTTCCGAGGCTTTTAGCAAGGGAGGATTTAGCAACTGAGAGTTTCCCAGATTGGGTTTAGATTCATATTTGTTTATGTTCCAAACATTTTTTTTTTTTTCTGTAATACCACAGTTTTGAGTATCAGCAGAACTTGGGGCAGATAGTATTTCATGGAATGTGTGTAATCCTTTGGGGTTGTATATTTTACTCAAATAAACTTTTATGACGGGTTAGTTAAATAAGACAAATTCTCCAGCAGACTTCACTTGACTCTCTTTGTTCTTTTCCTGTTTTCCTGATCAGACTTCTTTCCAGCCCCCTTTAAAGAGGGCAGCTTAGTAGCGTGAAAATAAGGGTTTTAGGTGGTGGTGCAGTTAATAAGTTACTGAGGGGTGTTGTGAGTTTGGTCTCACTTGACACTAATAGTGAAGTGATATGGGAACCCCCCACTCCATCTGCTCCAGTGATGGAGAGTATAACTCCTCTCTTGGTTTTCTCACTTCTGGGTACCAGAAATAATTAGCCCTTGGTTGGCAGAGTGTAGAACTGCCCACCAAGAAGGGATCTTACAGTACGGAAGCAGGAGCATAATGTAGGAAGGAAGTTGACTTTTTTCAGGGTCAGGTCTACTTAATTTGCAAAGTGTTATATTTTCGAAAGCCATTAAGTAATCCAGACTCATCAAATCAAAGGGCTAGGTTGTAGGGAAAGAATCCTGTAGAATTGGGGAGTTCAGAACGACTTGATCAAGTTATTCTACCTCCCAAAGCCTTGGTTTTGTAAACTGCAAAATGGGCTAATAATACCTATGATTAGTTGTTGATGTGCAGTAACCAATCCAGAGTGGCTGGTGTATTTTCAGTAATATATATATTTTTTAGGGCTTCCCTGGTGGCGCAGTGGTTGAGAGTCTGCCTGCCAATGCAAGAGACGCGGGTTCGTGCCCCGGTCCGGGAAGATCCCACATGCCACGGAGCGGCTGGGCGCATGAGCCATGGCTGCTGAGCCTGTGCGTCCGGAGCCTGTGCTCCACAACGGGAGAGGCCACAACAGTGAGAGGCCTGCGTACCGCCAAAAAAAAAAAAAAAAAAAAAAAAAAAAAAAAAAA
>RJWK010054854.1:0-14908 GCA_004363435.1 Platanista minor
AAAAAAAAAAAAAAAAAAAAAAAAGTCAAGCATAAAATCACAAGTTAATTTTCAAAGTCTGAATGTTAATCTTAGGGAAAAAAATCAGAAATAGTAGTTTGTCTCCTGGTCAGTCTGTATTTTGCTTGAATAAGTTCAAGTATAAATTATACTACAGGAGATAAGACCTTTAACAACCATATTCACTTTGAGGATTAAATACACAAATATATACTTTATAATATATGCAAAAAAAAAAACCACTTACTTCATTCTGTCTGTACTAAATCATGAGGTATTAATCAACTACGTTTTCTAGACTCAAGTTTACTATTTCCAAATCACTCGTGTACCTGACTCCAATCACATAAAAATTAATGAAATTTAATCAAAGTAACTGGTAAGTTTTTAAGTCTGTTAACCTAGCTCCAAATTTTCAGTTTTAAAACTCTGTTAACCTAGCTCCTCAGAGTCCCTTGTGTAGTTAAACCTGATATACTCAGAATCACTCAAATTATGGATACACTAAAAACAAGAAAACCAAAATATATTAATAACAGTATAATCATTGCATATTAAGAGGCACCAATATCCAGAAGTACTTGGAACCAGTAGGTTTCTAGGTTAAATTGCCTATCATAAGAAAATATGATCCAAGAGAGAAAAAAAATCCATCATTCACAAGGATCTTATAAGATTCAAACTAAACTCAAGCTGAAAAATTCTAAAGCACAATTAACCCAGACATAATAACAAAAATATAGGAACACTGATACTAAGGGCTATGTGATCAAAGGCAATATCATAGAAGGAGTTATTGGAGGCCACTGGCCACTGCATCAGAGAGAGGACAAATTTAATATAACAAGGAAGAGCTATCATTGGGAAACATTCTCCATTGACCTCTCCCATTTCTGCACATCTTTTGATAACTTTTGTTCCAAATTATCTTTTCAAGGATGTTTGTTTAGTGAACACCCTGGCAAGACAGAAATAGTGACTTCCTCCAGGAGAGAGGGCAGATTTGTTTTCTGATCAATAAAATAAAAATAGTGTCTCCCTGCAGGGCAAAGACTGAACAGATTTGCTAGCAGACCTCTTTAAAAGACTGGGGTTTCCTAAGTTCAAGGTTCTTTGGTTGTAATATATATCCATCCATTGTATATGCAGAATCTACCAAGGCCCATCTCTAAACCACCCCTGAGGGACTTGCAGGTCATGAAGCTGATGCTGCCAGATAGGCCATGAGTAGTCAAGACTTTATTTCCAACCCAGAAGTCTCATGTCTTCTGCCAGCATCTACAAAACTGTGGTGGGATAACTTGTCAGCTTGCTAGTAAAAATCCCAGAACATTCATAGTTGTTTATTTTATAGTTATATGCTGCATCCCTCTTACCTGAGAAAATTTCAAATCTAAATATGTTGCAAGCATTAACAGACACTAGAGAAGTATGAAAAACCTCAGAGGCTGATGAAAACCCTAAATAATTCAGATCATACATAGTGATCAGCCATTTCATTTAACCCCCAGATATCCATATGTTTGGACTGTTCACTTAATTGATTCATTATCAGGTTATTTCCTATGTACCAAATCTCACTCAAGTTCAAAGTCAAAGGTAAAAAGAACTACATAAAACTACTGCAAAACAATTTCACATTCCATTTTGAAAGGAGAGAATGTATGTATGGAATATTAAAAATTATCACTTTTCCAAAGAAATTGCTATAGCAAAGACAGTTGAGTGTACATACTGAATTAATAATTTTGTTTCCGTATGCTATAAAATGTTCAGCTTTGTTACTCAAAGTGTGGTCCACGGACCAATAGCATCATCATCTGGAGCTTGCTAGAAATGCAGATTATCAGGCTCAAACACACACCCTCTTAATCAGAATTTGGATTCTAAGAAGATCCTCAGGTTATTCTTATGCAAAGTGAAGTTAAAGTACCCACCAAAAAAATAAAATTAAAAATCAAGAAGAATATATAAAATTCAAATTCATACTGAAGATAATTTTTAATAGATACTAAAACATTAAAATCACAACCGCTACCTCAGCAAAAGTTAAAGAAAAATACAATCATAAACCAGGTAAAGAACATTTAGCTATCAACACTAGCAAAACACAGAAAAATCCAATCTGAACAAAGTAAGAAAAAGTTAAAACAGACATCATGAATAGTCCAAAAACAGCAGAAATATCAAACTAAGATAATGTAAAGTTCTGGCAATGCACACGTAAAGTACTTCATCAAAAGAAGTTCTCATCTTTTTATTTTCAAAAATAATAAAGATGGCCTGGAACCTAACAAATATGGTTATATTTTTTTGAGTAAAAAATGTCCTAATTAGACAACTGAAAGTAAAAATATAACAGTTGGGAATTTAAATATAAAACAGTTTTCAAAGTTATTTTAGCACGCTACCAAGAACACAGGATTTTTGCCTTTCATTTTCCCATATTTTATACTATTGTGAAATGACTGAGGAATCTTATAAATGTTAAATTAGGACATTCTGTTATAAAATTATTAATAAAAAGTTATCTTTTAGTTATCCTGCATGACTTACACTTTCCAATTTCTAAATAGGTAGCTATATTTTTACTTGTTTCCCCCCACCAAGATGTATTTTAATCATAGGAAAATTGTAACCCTCTCTGCTTAAGACTTCATTACCTAAATTTTCCTACGTTTTCTTTTCAGGGTGAAAGTTAGGCTGCCATTTGATAATTCTATTATCTATTCTTTATAGCTTTGAGGTAACATCATTATATTCACTCCTATAGAAAACTTTTTAAGCACACCTCCAAAAAGGGATTTTTAAAATATCAAGTTGTAAACGTAAAGGAAGTTAAAATAACAAAGCTTAAAAAAAATAAAACTCCTGAAAACTCAAATGCTTTTAAATGTTTAAATAAAATTTTTAACCTGAAATGCCTTCACAAAACTGGAAAAAAAATGGGAAGTCAACAATAGTAAATGACACGTTACGTAAAATACACAAAATAATATACCTCTCTCTTATTTCTTCTTGCAACCTTGAGGAATTCCATAAGGATCTGTAGTTGGGCTGCCTGTGATTCCTATAATAGAAAATTATAATTGTTCTTTTAAAAACATAACTGAGTTCAAAGTTTTCTTTAACACCACAGTATAATCAGTATGAAGCAACCTAATTCATCCATTTAAGTTAGTCTCTTATTTCTATTTAGTCGTTTTCCACTTGCTAATTGGCATTTTTAAAAGCAAGCCATTTCCCCTAAAACTAACTTGAAAAAAACAGGTGTTTTCAACATTTCTCATTGACCATGCAGAAAAAACTATTTACGGGAAATGGTAATTCTGTTATCTGTCCTGGCTTTCTCTTCCCCAACCAAACTAATAAAACATCGACAAAAACTGTAGTGGAGTAACTTCCCTGGTGGTCCAGTGTTAAGACTCTGTGCTTCCAATGCAGGGGGTGGGGGTTCGATTCCTGGCTGGGGAACTAAGATCCCACATGTTGTGTGATGTGGCCAAAAAATATTTTTTTAATTTAAAAAACAAAAACATAGTGGAGCCAATGTAGTTTCTAGACACTGAAATCACTTTCCCCATAAGAATTTAACTTGCAGGGGAGTAAGAAACATAATAAACAGGAAGAAATTCATGCTTTTCAGAAATCTAATTTACTATTTCTGGTCATTACTTACTCACACAGATGTGAGAATTAATATATTTCTATGAAAGATTTCAGTCAAACTCAAAAATTTAAAAGCAAAATTTTAGTATTATCAAGTGGAGGGGGGGTAAATAACACACATTGGTAACAGAAACAAAGATGTAACAGATAAATGGTAATTATATGTTTAACATTTTTTGTTATCAAAAAATAAAATTACGGGGAAACTCCCTAGTGGTCCAATAGTTAGGCATCTGCCCTTTCAATGCCGAGGGAGTGGGTTCAACCCCTGTTAGGGGAACTAAGATCCTGCAAGCCCAGCCAAAATAAATAAATAAAATAAAATTACAAAAAGATACCTTTTAGTATTAAAATGTACACAATGAACCAATGAATTTCAGCTACATCTGATAAATATACATATAAAGAATATCAAAAGCTAAAAGTGGAATAACAATAAGACATGGTTTATGAACAACTACAATTCTAACTTTCCTATACATATTTTAAAAGAATAAAAAAGTCCAGTGGAGCATTTCTAAAACAAACAAAAATAAGAAAGATTAATAAAACTTTCATTTACCTGGCTATGCAACAGAATTATTTGAGGCATTTCTTAAAATAGACACTGAGACGGATTTTATATGATTCTGTTACTCCAGAAAAGATTCCAGGAATCTATATATTTATAGATTGATAAGAATAAGCCAGTCAAAATTTGAAGACTCCCTGAGATATTGCACATACTACCAAAAAGCATGGCCACTTCAGCTTGCAGGATCTTAGTTCCCTAACCAGGGACTGAACCCAGGCCCTCAGCAGTGAAAGCATGCAATCCTAACCACTGGACTGCCATAGCATTCCCCACTTCACTTTCAATGAACTGAAACTAGCTCAAGCAACAAATGAGCACCAACTCAGCTAAATTACTGATTAGACCAAAGAGGTCAGTCTCTTATCCTTGCTCCCTGACAAAGGAAAAGGCAAGACCATTCAGGAAAAAAGTATTAACTACTTTAGTCTCTGTACTGCTCTTGAATACAACTTTAAAATTACAAGACAGGGAAAGAAGTAGGAAAAGTCAAGAGAATAAAACAGGCAAAATGGGACTCCCCTGGTGGCCCAGCGGTTGGGAATCCACCTGCCAATGCAGGGGACATGGGTTCGAGCCCTAGTCGGGGAAGATCCAACGTGCCGCAGAGCAGCTGGGTCCATGTGCCACAACTGCTGAGCCTGTGCTCTGGAGCCCTCGAGCACAACTACTGAGCCTGCGTGCCACAACTACTGAAGCCCTCGTGCCTAAAGCCCATGCTCTGCAACAAGAAAAGCCACTGCAATGAGAAGCCCATGCACCACAACAAAGACCCAACACAGACAAAAATAAATGAATAAAATAAATTAAAAAAAAAAAACACACAGGCAAAAGAATGAAATTCACAGGTGACCCACTTGCTGGAATGAGCAAAAAAGACTTTAAAATATGTCTCTATATTATTAAAGAATTAAGGGGGGGGGGCGGTGTGATGAACTGGGAGACTGGGATTGACATATATACACTAATATGTATAAAATCGATAATAAAAACCTGCTGTATAAAAAATTTTTAAAAAAGAATTGAGAAAATGGACAAAATGAGTGAAAAAAAATGGAGAATTAGAAAAGAATTGAAAGAACAAAGTGTAAACCTAGAAATGAAGAATAAAAAGTCTGAAATAAAAAAATAAAAATTAAAAAACTATGAATGAAGTTAGGAACAGATGGACAGAGCAGAGAAAAGGAATAATGAATTCAAAGACAGTTCAATATAAATTACTTAACCCAATTCAGAGAGACAAAAAATAAAAACAGAGCATCAGAAATATGTGGGATAATATGAAACAATAAAGGGCTTCCCTGGTGGCGCAGGGGTTAAGAATCTGCCTGCCAATGCAGGAGACATGGGTTCGAGCCCTGGTCCAGGAAGAGCCCACATGCCATGGAGCAACTAAGCCTGTGTGCCACGACTACTGAGCCCGCATGCCACGACTACTGAAGCCTGTGAGCCTAGAGCCCATGCTCTGCAACAAGAGAAGCCACCACAATAAGCATGCGCACCACAACGAAGAGTAGCCCACACTCTCCACAACTAGAGAAGGCCTGTGCGCACCAACAAAGACCCAACACAGACAAAAATAAAATAAATTATTTTAAAAAAAAAAAGAAACAATAAAACATATGATTTGAATCCTAAGGAAAACGAGAGAGAGCGCAGGGTTGAATAAATAATGGTTCACATGTTCAACAAACAGATCCTCCTGTTCTGTGAAACACAAGCAGGATAAATATTTTTTAAATGAAAGCTAGGAATATCACAGTCAAACTGAAAACTAATGTCAAAAAGAACACCTTAAAAGCAGCTAAAAAAGGATACACTAGGGGAAGAACATTAAGAAAAACTGAAAATTTCATCAGAAACAAAGGAGCAAATAGAAAATGAAAATATGTCTTTAAAGTTTTAAAAGAAAAAAAACAACTAGACTTCTATGCAGAACAAAACTATCATCTATACAAGAAATAGTAAAGAAAATGATACAGACAAAAGGGAAATGACTCAGATGGAACCTCAGATCTACAAGAGAAAATGGAGACATCTCAAAGGGTAAATATTTTGGTTTAAAATGGTCTTTTTCTTTTTTTGCATCATTTCTTCAAAAGACTATTAACTGCTTAAAGCAAAAATAACTGGTGGGGTTTATAATATAATTTGAATCACAAAAGGCAGGAGCTTGGTAAATTGAAATACTATAAGGTCTTGCAGTTTCCATAAAATGGTATATAGTTGACCCTTGAATAACACAGGTTTGAACTGCATGGGTCCACTTATACATGGATTTTTTTCAATAAATACAAACTGCAGTACTACACGATCCATAGCTGGTTGAACCGATGGATACTGAACCATGGATATGGAGGGCTGATTATAAAGTTAGATGAGGATTTACAACTTCGCAGGGGTCAGCATGCCTAATAGCTGCATTGTTTAAGGGTCAACTGTATATTCAGTGTTGACTGTGAATACAATGTCCTTGAAGTGGCATACTATAAACTCAAGGTTGACTGTGCAAAGTAAAAATGACATTTTGTAATCTTTAGAGAAACCACTAGAAATACAATAATAAACAATATGCAAAAAATAGAGAAAACGGTATACTAAAATGCAACCCTGGAAACTCAATGATCTCTAAAGAAAGCAAGAAAGGAGAAAGGGTAAATAAGGAATATATGGAAAAACAGAAAACAAATACATGGTAGAGCTCAGGGCTGACCACATTGATAATTATTATATATTACATTTAAATGAACTTAAGCATTTGAATTAATGAGCTGACTAGATTGCATTAAAAACTCAATTACATACAGTTAAGAGACACATTTTTAAAATATAAAAACAACAGAAGGAAAGTAAAAGGGTAGAGAAGAATATACCATAGAAACTCTAGTCATAACTAAGCTACTGAGGCTATATTAACATCAGAAAATATAAAAGCAGACTCCAGAACAGTGTATTTCCAGCAATAAACATATACAATTCATAGTGACAAAGGGGATGATGCATCCAGAAGACATAACAATCCTAAACATGTATGCACCTAATAATGGGCTTCAAAATACATGAAGTAAAAATCATAGAAATCAATGAAAAATAAACAATCAAAAATTGTATTTTTAACACACCCTGATGAATAACTGATGGAGCAAGGAGAAAATAAATTTTTGAATAATATTAACAAACTCTACATTTATAAAGCACAGCAAATAACACATTGCTTTTAAATGAAGGTGAACATTTAACAAAACAGACCATATAGTGAGCCATAAAATAAAATCACAATAAATTTCAATGGACCAAAAGCAAACAAATTGAAGTTACTGGCTAAAATGCAACGAGAAAGATAGAATTCCTACTTTAAACAACAAAACAGCTGGCTACTTACATGAATGGATGAATTTCAGACAAAGGACCAGAAATAATACATTATCCCAAGAGCTAGGTGGAAAAACCTTGAAATACACAGGCATCAGGTAGAACACTCAGTGAGACTGCCAAAAATCTATTCTAGTTCTACCTAACAAAGCTTAAAAAACAAGCTTCAAGATAATCAATGTATTTTGAAAATAATTAACTACATGCCAGAACAAAGTTTAGAAATGTGTAAAGGAATACAAAAATAGCAACACTTAACAAGGTAAAATGTACAATTTCTGGCATCCAATCAAAAGATTAATAAGCATGCAAATAAGGAAAATATGGTGCAAAATAAGGCAAAAAAATCCATCAATAAAAACAGATGCAGCAATGACACAAATCATAAAATAAGCAAATACAGTCATAAAAAAATTACTATAACTACCTTTATGTGTTCTCCAAGTTAAGGAGAGACAACAGATTATAGAAAAAAGTAGTGAATGTGACAACAGAAATAGAAACTATCCAAAATGAACTAGACAGGAAAAAGATAAAACATAAATAAGCAGAGCTGTTTGTGCGTAAGCTGTGGTATAACTTCAACCAACCTAACAGATGTGTAATTGGAGTTCCCAAAGTGGAAAAGGTGACAGAAAAATATTTGAAGAAATAATAACCAAAAATTTTCGAAATCTTATGGAAACTATAATCTCACCAATCCAAGAATCTCAAAGAACCCCAAGAACAAGAAACATGGCGGGGGGGGGGGGGGGGCGACTATACCAACGTATATCAAAGTCAAAATACTTAAAACCACAAAATGAACATTTTAAACTGAAATACATTTCATTCTGAGGATAAAGACTGCTCATCTGAAACAATGCAAGACAATGGACAATGGAGCAACATCTTTAAAATACTGAAAGAAAAGAAGTAAATCTAGAATTCTATACTCATTTGGAACTGCCTTCCAGGCATAAAGGGTAAATAAAGACTTTCTCAGATATAGAAGGTGAAAGATTCATCACCAGCAGATCTACACTAAAGAAATGATAAAAGCTGTCCTTCAGGTGGAAGGAAAATTACAGATGGAATTAAAAAGAATGAATGGGGACTTCCCTGATGGCAGAGTGGTTAAGAATCTGCCTGCCAATGCAGGGGACACGGGTTCAATCCCTGGTCCAGGAAGATCCCACGTGCTGCAGAGCAACTAAGCCCGTGAGCCACAACTACTGAAGCCAGCGCACCTAGAGCCCATGCTCTGCAACAAGAGAAGCCATTGCAATGAGGAGCTCACGCGCCACAAAGAAGAGGAGCCAACGCTCATCTCAACTAGAGAAAGCCTGAGCACAACAACAAAGACCCAACGCAGCCCTAAATAAATAAATAAATTTATTTATTTAAAAAACACACATACACAAAAGAATGAATGAAAGAGTGAATGGAAAACAAGACAATGAAGTACACCAGAAACGATAAATATATGTGTATATATAGAACTTTTTAAAAATCTCCATAAAACATAATTTATTGTTTAAACCAAAATTAATAATGATTTATGGGGGGATGGTTATAACATATATAGAAGTAAAACATTTGACAAAAAATAGTACAAAGGCTGAAAGAGAAGAAATGGAAGTATACTGTTGTAAGGTTCTTATAATACTGATGAAGTAGGATAATATTACTCAAAAGTACAATGTAATAGCAATTATATTAAAATCCCAAAAGCAACCACTAAGAAACCAAACAAAATGTTCTATCTGACAAGCCAATGAGACAAATAAAATGAAATCATGAAAAATACTCAATCTAAAATCATATAAATCAGTCTGACCACAATACAATTCAACTAGAATTCAATTACCAAAATAGCATTTAGCAAAGTAGCAATATCCAAAATACACACACACACACACACACACACACACACACACACACACACAACACACTTCTAACAAATCAATAAGAAAAAAGAAACAATCTATTAGGAAAATGGGTATAGGCTATGAATAGGCAATTCATCAAATAAGAAACCAAGACAGACAAACAAATGAAGAAACTCTGTTCACTAGTAATCACAGAAATACAAAAAATACAAAATGACAAAACAAAACACACACAAACACAAGCATCTGACAACTATCAGACTGGCAGAAACTAAAAAAAAAAAAATACCAAGGATTGATATGGTACAAACCCACAGAAGAGTAAAATGGGCATTCAAACCCTATGAAAAGTAATTCCACTCCTTAAATTACTAAGTATATATATATGAGCACAAGGAGACACGAATAACAATACTAAATGCAATACTGACAGTCATAATTATGAATTCAGAACAACTTAAATGACCATCAACAGGGAAACAGAAATGTTCATGCAATTGATTACTGTACAGAAGTTAAAATAATTAAACTAGATCTACATTTATCAGCAAGAACCTCAAAAAGTAAAAAAGGCATAGGTCAAAAAGATAACTACACTTTGAAACTCTTTATATTAACTTCTAAATTATACAAACAATACTTTATATACGGTTGTAGATACAAGTATATGTTTAAAAAAAGCTTATACACGCTTGAGAAGGATCCTTCCCAACTTCATATGGTGGCTACTCTGGGAGAATTGAATGAGAAGAGAGGGTTTTAAGTAAAAAAAAATGTTTAATTCTCAAAAGGCAGACCTAAGACAAATATGGTAAAGTGATACTATTTATTAAAACTGAAAGAAGAAGGTAAGTCAAGAGTCTCATTATTTTCTGTACACTTCTGTATCTTAGAAATATTCATCAAGTTAAATAATAATGCAAAGTAAAACAATAATGAAAAATGCTATAATACCTATGACAGGAAGTTTGCTTCTGAACTGGCACCCTCATCAAAAAATTACAGAAAAGATCTGAGTTCTAAAACTAAGGAATCTGTACTTCCTCAATTCTTCAAGACAGAGACAAAAAGCATGCAAAGATTAATGTTCACACGTCAAAGGGGGAATAAGGTTAACAGCTCTCAGATTCAGTATGTAAACTTACCTATCTTCAGTAAATAGCCCATACACACCCTTAAGTGGGCCTGTGGTGCAATAGTCCAGAAAGTCTCTCTTTTACCACCACCATGGAAAAAAAATTCTAGTGTTCTCTTAAGGTAGAAAAGGGAGAATCATTTGCCATGAGTTGTACAGGAAGGGATCAGAGAATCCAACTGCTTCTTAATCAGATTCTCAACAAATCATCCTGTTTTCAGCCTTTATTGTATGAGCTATCTCATGCTACCAATTCCAAGGCCTTTGTTTCACAATGTAAGTAGGGTTCGTTCCTAGCTCTTCGCCACTGCTGGCTCAGCTTTCTCAGATCTCTTGATCTATTACTTTTCATCCATTGTTGCCTTTGTCTCTTCTCCCATTCTTTTGCCTTTTAAAAGTCCCGTTACTGTCATTTTATTTTCTTTTTAACATCTTTATTGGAGTATAACTGCTTTACAATGGTGTGTTAGTTTCTGCTTTACAACAAAGTGAATCACTTATACATATAGATAGATAGATAGATAGATATCTATATATATCACCATATCTCTTCCCTCTTGCATCTCCCTCCCTTCCACCCTCCCTATCCCACCACTCTAGGTGGCCACAAACCACCGAGCTGATCTCCCTGTGCTATGCGGCTACTTCCGACTAGCTATCGGTTTTACATTTGGCAGTGTATATATGTCCATGCCACTCTCTAACTTTGTCCCAGGTTACCCTTCCCCCTCCCCGTGTCCTCAAGTCCATTCTCTAGTAGGTCTGCATCTTTATTCCCATCTTGCCCCTAGGTTCTTCATGACCATTTTTTTGTTCTGCTTCCATATATATGTGTTGGCATACAGTATTTGTTTTCGTCCTTCTGACTTACGTAACCCTGTATGACAGACTCCAGGTCCATCCACCTCACTACAAAAAACTCAACTTCGTTTCTTTTTATGGCAGAGTAATATTCCATTGTATATATGTGCCACATCTTCTTCATCCATTTATCTGTCGATGGACACTTAGGTTGCTTCCATGTCCTGGCTACTGGAAATAGAGCTGCAATAAACACTGTGGTACATGACTCTTTTTTGAATTATGGTTTTCTCAGGGTATATACCCAGAAGTGGGATTGCTGGGTCACATGGTAGTTCTATTTTTGGTTTTTTAAGGAACCTCCATACGGTTCTCCATAGTGGCTGTATCAATTTACATTCCCACCAACAGTGCAAGAGTGTTCCCTTTTCTCCACACCCTCTCCAGCATTTGTTGTTTGTACATTTTTTTGATGATGGCCATTCTGAACAGTATGAGATGATATCGCATTGTAGTTTTGATTTGCATTTCTCTAATGATTAATGATGTTGAGCATTCTTTCATGTGTTTGTTGGCAATCTGTACATCTTCTTTGGAGAAATGTCTATTTACACCTGCTGCCCATTTTTGGTTGTTTCTTTTTCTGATATTAAGCTGCATGAGCTGCTTGTAAATTTTAGAGATTAATCCTTTGTCAGCTGCTTCATTTACAAATATATTCTCCCATTCTGAGGATTGTCTTTTCACCTTGTTTATCATTTCCTTTGCTGTGCAAAAGCTTTGAAGTTTCATTAGGTGCCATTTGTTTATTTTTGTTTTTATTTCCATTTCTCTAGGAGATGGGTCAAAAAGTATCTTGCTATGATTTATGTCATAAAGTGTTCTGCCTATGTTTTCCTCTAGGAGTTTGATAGTGTCGCTCTGGCCGTACATTTAGGTCTTTAATCCATTTTGAGTTTATTTTTGTGTATGGTTTTAAGCAGTGTTCTAATTTCATTCTTTTACATGTAGCTGTCCAGTTTTCCCAGCACCACTTATTGAAGAGGCTGTCTCTTCTCCACCGTATATTGCTGCCTCCTTTATCAAAGATAAGGTGACCATATGTGCATGGGTTAATCTCTGGGCTCTCTATCCTGTTCCATTGATCTATATTTCTGTTTTGGTGCCAGTACCATACTGTCTTGATTAACGTAGGTTTGTAGTATAGTCTGAAGTTCAGGAGCCTGATTCCTCCAGCTGCACTTTTTTTCTAAAGATTGCTTTGGCAATTCGGGGTCTTTTGTGTTTCCATACAAATTGTGACATTTTTCGTTCTAGTTCTGTGAAAAATGCCATTGGTAATTTGATAGGGATTTCACTAAAGGTGTAGATTTCTTTCGGTAGTATAGTCATCTTCACAATGTTCATTCTTCCACTCCAAGAACACGGTATAACTCGCCACCAAATTGTATCATATTGAATTTCATCAGTGTCTTATAATTTTCTGCATACAGGTCTTTTGTCTCCTTAGGTAGCTTTATTCCTAGGTATTTTATTCTTTTTGTTGCAATGGTAAATGGGAGTGTTTTCTTAATTTCACTTTCAGATTTTTCATCATTACTGTATAGGAATGCAAGAGATTTCTATGAATTAATTTTGTATCCTGTTACTTTACCAAATTCATTGATTACCTCCAGTAGTTTTCTGGTAGCATCTTTAGGATTCTCTATGTATAGTATCATGTTATCTGCAAACAGTGACAGCTTTACTTCTTCTTTTCCGATTTGGATTCCTTTTATTTCTTTTTCTTTCCTGATTGCTGTGGCTAAGACTTCCAAAACTATGTTGAATAATAGTGGTGAAAGTGGGCAACCTTGCCTTGTTCCTGATCTTAGTGGAAATGGTTTCAGTTTTTCACCATTGAGGACGATGTTGGCTGTGGGATTGTCATATATGGCCTTTATTATGTTGAGGTAAGTCCCCTCTATGCCAACTTTCTGGAAGGTTTTTATCATAAATGTTTGTTGAATTTTGTCAAAACCTTTCTCTGCATCTACTGAGATGAACATATGGTTCTTCTCCTTCAATTTGTTAATATGGTGTATCACATTGATTGATTTGCGTATATTGAAGAATCCTTGCATTCCTGGAATAAACCCCACTTGATCATCGTGTAGGATCCTTTTAATGTGCTGTTGGATTCTGTTTGCTAGTATTATCTTGAGGATTTCTGCATCTATGTTCAACGGTGATATTGACCTGTAGTTTTGTTTGTGACATCTGTGTCTGGTTTTGGTGTCAGGGTGATGGTGGCCTCGTAGAATGAGTTTGAGAGCGCTTCTCCCTCTGCTATATTTTGGAAGAATTTGAGAAGTATACGTGTTAGCTTTTCTCTAAATGCTTGACAGAATTCGCCTGTGAAACCACCAGGTCCTCGGCTTTTGTTTGTTGGAAGATTTTTAATCACAGTTTCAATTTCAGTCCTTATGATTGGTCTGTTCATATTTTCTATTTCTTCCTGGTTCATTCTCGGAAGGTTGTGCATTTCTAAGAATTTGTCCATTTCTTCCAGGTTGTCCATATTGGCATAGAGCTGCTTGTAGTAATCTCCCAGGATCCTTTGTATTCCTGCAGTGTCAGTTGTTACTTCTCCGTTTTCATTTGTAATTTGTTTGATTTGAGTCTTCTCCCTTTTTTTTTGATGAGTCTGGCTAATGGTTTATCAATTTTGTTTATCTTCTCAAAGAACCAGATTTTAGTTTTATTGATCTTTGCTATCATTTCCTTCATTTCTTTTTCATTTACTTCTGATCTGATCTTTATGATTTCTTTCCTTCTGCTAACTTTGGGGCTTTTTTGTTCTTCTTTCCCTAATTTCTTTAGCTATAAGGTTAGGTTGTTTATTTGAGATGTTTCTTGACTGTATTGCTATAAACTTCCCTCTTAGAACTGCTTTTGCTGCAACCCATAGGTTTTGGGTCGTTGTGGTTTCACTGTCATTTGTTTCTAGGTATTTCTTGATTTCCTCTTTGATTTATTCAGTGATCTCTTCGTTATTAAGTAGTACACTGTTTAGCCTCCATGTGTTTGCACTTCTTACAGATTTTTTCCTGTAATTGATATCCAGTCTCAGAGCGTTGTGGTCAGAATAGATACTGGATATGACTTCAATTTTCTTACATTTACCAAGGATTGATTTGTGACCCACGATATGATCTATCCTGGAGAATGTTCCATGAGCACTTGAAAAGAAAGTGTATTCTGCTGCTTTTGGATGGAATGGCCTATAAATTTCAATTAAGTCCATCTTGTTTAATGTATCATTTAAAGCTTGTGTTTCCTTGTTTATTTTCATTTTGGATGATCTGTCCATTGATGAAAGTGGGGTGTTAAAGTTTCCTACTATGATTGTGTTACTGTTGATTTCCCCTTTTATGGCTGTTAGTATTTGCCTTATGTATTGAGGTGCTCCTATGTTGGGTGCATAAATATTTACAATTATTATATCTT
>RJWK010054855.1:0-14908 GCA_004363435.1 Platanista minor
TTTTTTATATAATTTTTAAAAATAAATTTCTTTATTTTTTAGCTGCGTTGGGTTTTCGTTGCTGGGCGTGGGCTTTCTCTAGTTGCAGTGAGCAGGGGCTACTCTTCGGTGTTCAGGCTTCTCATTGTGGTGGCTTCTCTTGTTGCAGAGCACGGGCTCCAGGCACACGGGCTTCAGTAGTCATGGCACACGGGCTCAGTAGTTGTGGCTTGTGGCCTCTACAGCGCAGGCTCAGTAGTTGTGGCACAGGGGTTTAGTTGCTCCACAGCGTGTGGGATCTTCCCGGACAAGGGCTCGAACCTGTGTCCCCTGCATTGGCAGGCGGATTCTTAACCACTGCACCACCGGGGAAGTCCCAAGAGAAGGAATTTTTTAAAAATACAATAACCAACTTGAGTTCAGGCGAGGAATAGTTGAAGCTGTCCAGTTAGTTGAATCAAGCCATTTTCGACACTTTCGCATAAAAAAATTTCCCTACATTGAGATTCCTTTGAGTTTATAAATTTCTCTTGGAAAATGTAAAGGATCTTTAAGGGTCAATTCTTTGGGCTGTTTCCTACTTAAATTCCTCTCAATAGCCCATCTAAAGGCAGGGACTTGATTGGGGTTGAGGAAAGTTGATCTTTGAGAGACGGTTCATACAGCTGGAACATTAAGGAATGAGACAAGGGGCTGGGGTTCTCAGGATGCAGGGCAGGAAATGGGGAGCAAAGTCCCAGAAGGTGGGAGGAAAGGATTGGAAGAGTTGGTGGGAGAATGGCCCTGACCCAGGCCACCCACTTTGCAGCGTTGGCCCCTGTGGCGGACCCCCTCAGGTGGCAGTGTATATGCTTAGAAAACATTGTGACCCATATTGTCCCATTGGGTTTCTCTTTCTTTCTCCAGCTACCTCTTCAGATATAGCCAGGGTGATTTTCAATCTTAATCATCACAAACTCAGAAAATGTACCTGAGGGTCCCAGAGCACGCGTGATTTGAGTGTCCACCAGTTTGATCACAGAACAATCTTTTAGGTCATTCTGACTCCAGTGATCGAACTGCCGTCTAAGTAACTCAGCAAGAGGTTGAGCCCCGTATTCCCCTGGAGCAGGCAGGTTGATGTCATCCACAAAGACAACCCGAGAACAGAAAGAGAAGAGGTATCAGAAAATAGTAACATCTGCACACAGTGTCCTATTGGGCAAACAAGGTTCAGGCAAAGAATTAAATTACCTTCTTGTTGAGTAAGTAGGTGGGAAGTGATGGTTTCTTTTCCAATCAAGAACACTGTCCCTTTGCATCCATGCTTTTAAGCAATAGGGAGACATTCTCATTACTAACCTTCATAGGTTAATAGTTTAGGATTCCTTAATCCTCTCACACAATTTATTTCTCAATATATCTTGTCTTTTTTCCTTGTACAACGTCAATATGTTAAAACAGATGAGAAAGGTGTGATTTCAAAATGAGCACAACTTTTGAGTGGTGAGAGTGAGAAGGGTGTTCTTTGCAGAGGAACACAGATGAGTTAGTGGATAGCTGGGCTGTTAAAAGGCCTAGATGATCAAGCAGCCGACTCTGCTGAAGGTAAATAATTCCCCAGATGAATATTCTAATTTTAATTCAAAGGGAAGCTGCTTGCTTTGAATGTCAAGTTGTCCAATGCAGATACAAATATGACCACCATTTTAGGAAAACTTCTAAATCAAAATTCGTGATTTAAAAAAATAAAAAACTCTGCACAAAGCTGTCAAGCCCAAATAGTTGGTTTTCTTGTTCTGACCATAGCTGTGTACGTGAAAAGGACCCGTGCAGTACCATGTGGATAGAAACCAAGGCCAGGGGCTTCCCTGGTGGCGCAGTGGTTGAGAGTCCACCTGCCGATGCAGGGGACGCGGGTTCGTGCCCCGGTCCGGGAAGATCCCACATGCCGCGGAGCGGCTGGGCCCGTGAGCCATGGCCGCTGAGCCTGCGCGTCCGGAGCCTGTGCTCCGCAACGGGAGAGGCCACAACAGTGAGAGGCCCAACGTACAGCAAAAAACAAAAACAAACAAACAAAAAAAAAATTAAAAAAAAAAAAAAACCAAGGACAATTACCAGTCTCTTGCCTAAAGGAGTACCCAAAACTCCCTTTCTTCTTTTGTTCCATTTTGACGTGATAATATTGTGAGTTCGAGCTACTGTAGTTGGTGCCAAGAAATTAATTAGCAGAGGCTTGTAGGTTTCCTTATTAAGTTAATCAAAAAGAAAATTCTATATAACAGGAAATAATAAAATGAGCCATAGTTGGAATTATGTTTTGATATTTCAAAATAAGCACTAAACATCATTGTTGACAGACTCAAATTTTTAACCTTTAAGTGTCATAAAAATGTGAAAAGAGATGGAATCCATGGAAATAACCATGTCAGTGGAGTTTCTCTATTTGTCCAGGGCATGTATGCGGCTTCTCTGATTTCCACAACCACCATGCAGAGTACAAATTCCTTCTTACCATGAAGTCACAGGACTCAGAGGTTAAGAAACTTGCCTAAGTTCTCAGAGATGGATCAGGATTTTGTCTGCCATTTATTTCTTCACAAATTAATGTCCTTTTAAATAAACCTATTGTCTTGCCATTTATATATCAAGTTATTTAAAAAGATAGATTATCAATAAAACAATGACAATCAGGCTGAAAACAGACTTATCACCAGCTACAGTGGAAGCCAGAAGCCAGTGTAATAATGTTTTCAAAGTGTCATTAATGTGAAATAAAGGTTTTACAAACAAAACTCAAGAGTTTACCAGCAACAGATGCCAACCAAAGGAGGTTCTAAAGAAGGTACTTCAGGAAGAAGGAAAACAATCCCATAAGGCCTGAGGGCTTCCCTGGTGGCGCACTGGTTAAGAATCCGCCTGCCAATGCAGGGGACACGGGTTCGAGTCCTGATCCAGGAAGATCCTACATACTGTGGAGCAACAAAGACCGTGCGCCACAGCTACTGAGCCTGCGCTCTAGAGCCCGCGAGTCACAACTACTGAGCCCGTGTGCCACAACTACTGAAGCCCACGTGCCTAGAGCCCGTGCTCTGCAACAAGAGAAGCCACCACAATGAGAAGCCCGCGCACCGCAACAAAGAGTAGCCCCCACTCACCGCACCTAGAGAAAGCCTGCGCGGCAACAAAGATCCAACACAGCCAAAAATAAAGAAAAAGAAAAGAAAACGCCTAAAATGAAAAAAGAAATGGTGTGCCAATCAATTGGTAAACATGCAATGTGAGTTATCCTTCGTCAATACAGACTGTGTAAAATAGTCAAGATACTATTCATTTTGAGAGATTAAAAAACAAACGAGGGGCTTCCCTGGTGGCGCAGTGGTTAAGAATCCACCTGCCAATGCAGGGGACACGGGTTCGAGCCCTGGTCTGGGAAGATCCCACATGTCGCGGAGCAATTAAGCCTGTGCACCACAACTACTGAGCCTGCGCGCCACAAATACTGAAGCCCACGCGCCTAGAGCCCATGCTCCACAACAAGAGAAGCCCGCGCACTGCAACGAAGAGTAGCCCCCACTTGCCGCAACTAGAGAAAGCCTGCGCACGGCAACAAAGACCCAACGCAGCCAAAATTTAAATAAATAAACAAATTTATTTATTTTTTTAAAAAAGAAAGCCAAGGCACTTTTATATAGCCACTGTAATTTTCAGTCCCACTGCAAGATGGAAGAGGACGGACTGAAGTGTGCAAAAATCACTGAAGCAAACAGGTCAATTATGAAATTATTGTCTCAGCTCCAAACCACTCTTGTCCATTTGGCTTTGTGAACCTGGGGCTGGAACTCAGTAAATGTTTCTGTTTTGTCAGCAGGGTCCCTGTTAGGTTCTGCTCGTAGGGGGCAAGGATGGAGGAGGAAGAAGAGACTTCTTCCTGTTTGCTTCCTGTTCTGGTGAACTTTATCCCAGCAAAGCTTCTTCAGCCCAGCAGCAGCATTTCCTGCCCACAGCAGCGGGTGGGGTCCTGTTTGCAGTTGTGAAAATTAATAAGCAGAAACCTCATTTGAAATGAAGTCCGGAGGCCAGAAGGGGGAACTCTCATACCCTGCCACTTGACCTCAATTGCAGACCCAGCAAGAAGGTTGCTACTTACCACCCAGAGGGAGGAAGGAAGAATTTCTCTTCGCCCTGCAACGGCGCAACCAATGAGAGACTGCCACACTCAGCCAACGAAAAGCCACGACACTTTGAACTTCCAGTTTCCTCCAACGGAGCCTTTGTTTATAACAAAACAGCCCCTTCCAGCTCCCCCTTCTCCTCCATAAAAGAACACTTCTCTCCTTTATTCTTGGACCTGCCTGTGGTTCACAGTAAATGTATGTCCTGAGTTGCAGTTCTTTACTGTTGCTGAATCAACCCATTTTGCTGGTAAAGTCATTGGCCGTTTTATTGTTTTAGGTCAACACAGTTTTTCCAACACTTGCAGACCAACTTCATCATGCCCTCACTCTACCCTTCAGAGACACCAGTGCAGCCAGTACCTCCCCTCAGGGGTGTGGGCCCCAGACCTGGAGGAGGGGCCCTCCCACCGAGTTTCTAAGGGAGGGACATTATTCTGAGTTTAAAGATTCCAGCCTCTTTTCTTTGTTCCTTCAGCCCTGGGGGTGGTAGCTGCTTCCTGTGGTTGCTCACCCCCTAATACCTTAGAGTTTTCTCTTTACCTTTTTTGTTACCTAGTTAACAACTGTATACCTAGTTAAGGATTCTTTTTGTTTGTTTTTTGGCTGCATTGGGTCTTCGTTGCTGCGGGGGCTTTCTCTAGTTGTGGTGAGCTGGGGATACTCTTTGTTGCTGTGCAGGGGCTTCTCATTGCGTTGGCTTCTCTTGTTGCGGAACACGGGCTCTAGGCTCGGGGGCTTAGTTGCTCCGCAGCATGTGTGGATCCAACTTGTGCCCTCTGCATCGTCAGGTGGATTCTTAACCACTGCGCCACCAGGGAAGTCCCAAGAATTCTTTATATTAAATCTTCTCTGTTCAAATAACTGGAGTGGTTTCTGTCTCCTGACTTCTCTAACTGATACAGTTTTAGAAATTAAAGTTTGCATCATATAATGTTGGAAATGTAAAAAACACTCTTCTTAAGTAAAAGCACTTGAGTAAACCATCAGAGAATTATTTTACAATTCTGGAGGGGGGAAGAACTTCCAACTATAATGCAAACTTAAAAACCATAAAATGCACACACAAAAAGAATAAATTTGACAATATATATTGAAACATTTCTGAGTGGGGAAAAATGACTGTAAGTAAAATTGAAAGACAAAGTCAAACTGGGGAAAATATGTATAATTAACATTACAGTCAAATCCTAATATATAAAGAACTGCTACAAATAAACAAGAAAGACTAACAACCAAAGGAAAAAACTTGGCAAAGGAGATAATGATTCATAGAAAAAGAAATAAACTTGTTATCTAGGAATAATTTTAGACATACAGAAAAGTTGCAAAGGTAGTCCAATATTGCATTTATTTTGCTGCTCAAAGAGTTCCAGCTTTGACCATTGGGAGCTTTTTCAGTTGGCTCCTGAGACCCTTTGACATTCTCCTATTATTGTAGGTTGCTTTTTGTTTTGTTTTGTTTTTAGCACTTCTTTAACTCTGACACTACAAGATGCTCCAGGCTTATGTTTCCTGCCCCAGGGACTCAGCCCTTCTCCAAGGAAACCTAATTCCTTTTATTGGAGAATAGCATTTACAAACCAAGATCCATATGAATAACTCTAGAACATATAAAATTTGCTCTCCTTTACTCAGAATAAGAGAAATTCAGGTTAAAGAGAAAATATAACATTATTCACTAGTAGATCAACAAAGAACCAAAATTTGATAGGATACTGCTGGCAAAGCTAAGGGGTAAATAGAACCTCATGCTATGCTGCTGGATATATAAATTGGAACAGCCTCAATGAAAGACATTTGGAATAGCTATCAAAATTCAGTTGCACATACACGTGACCTAGCAATTCTATTTCTGGTGATATGCTTGCCCACTGTGAAATAATCCCCCCAAAAGGGTTTTTTATGGCAACATTGTTTATAAATTTGAAAAACCATAGACAAAATAAACGTACATCAATAGAGAACTAAACTGGGTATTTAGAAAATGGTATGTTTAATTGATGGAATACTATGCAGCTGTACAAACAAATGAAAAGCTCTTTACATACTGATGTGGAATAATCCCTAATATAAACTGTTAAGGACAAACTAAAACACACTTCAGAACTAAGGCATAGGATTTGTCTAAGAAGGGGGAAAGGAATATATGCATATTTACAAATGCAAATAATATGTGTATATGGTCATCTACACACATTTTAAACTATATCTGAGACATAAACTCAGTTAATGACTAATATTAGTTGCTTATGGGTGTCTGGCGCGGGGGATGGGGAAAAAGTGATAGTTTTCCTTGTAGAACTTTTAGGTTTTTTGGATTTTGAAACTTGAATGCATTGCCTATCTCCCTACCAAAAAAAGAAAACCCTATACCTCTAAATCATTCTTGAGTCAATTGAGAAATCATAATGGAAATCTAAAAATAAACAGAACTGAATAGTAGTGAACACTCTCCATATGTGTGGGATGCAACTAAAGGGGTACTTGTAGGGAACTTCAGAACCATAAATGCATTTATTAACAAAGAACAAAGGCAGAAAATGGATGAGCATTTCAAACGAGGTCACGGAAGAAACAGGTGTCTCTGATGTTTGTTGAATCTATCCCTTAACCGCGGTTTTAAAAAATAATAACTAACTAAATAAATAAATACATAAATAAACTTTTGATTCCCTCCCCAAGTAGTTTTTAACGAGCTTAAAGAGTCCTTAAAGGTGGACTAGTACCACCACTCACTCCTGGTTGAAGAAGTGGTGAGGGCAGTGGGGTGTTAGGGAATTCCCTGGAACTCCAGTAGTTAGGACTTTGCGCTTTCACTGTGGTGGCCCGGGGTTCAATCCCTGGTTGTCAGGGAACTAAGATCCCGCAGACAGCGAGGCACAGCCAAAAAAAAAAGTAGGGCCAGAGGAAGTTTGGAGACATTAGTGCTCATGTCTCCACCTTCTCCTACCCGCCCCACCCCCCACTGTGGGCCCTCCAAAGGTGTTCCCAGGGCCCATCCCTGTGCTCAGCTGCACCTGATGGGAAACAGCATCAGAATGATGCTCCAAGGAAGGGTCTGAGACACTCAACATTCAAGAACACAGTTAACCAGGCCATATGCATTGCCGGACTTGAGGAAACTGCACTCCAAGTACAGTGAGCTCAAGCTGGGGTGGAGACGTTTCTGGCAAATGGAGAGGCAGCCCCGGAAGTCTGTTTCTTCGAGGAACAGGGAATCAGAGCACGCAGGAGGGGATGACCCATTAACAAGTGGAGTGCACGGCAGGGGGCGCCCGAGATCATGGCCACGTGTCCACCACTCAACCAGGGCTCCTGCCCAGCCTGGGCACATCTGGGTTCTAGAGGGGAAGCCTGAAACAGCTGTTCTTGAAATCTTCTGGGCACAGAGGGCTCAACGGCAGGACCTAATCCCTTCTGCAGACCGGGGAGGGTGGGCCTTCTCCCCCACCTGCCACCTGGAGCACTGGGAGGGCAGAAGCCAGGAGGCTGGGCCAAGGGAAGGGACCGCTTGGCCCAGCAGAGGCAGGCGCTGGTGTGCTGACTGGTGTTGGTGCCCAGCAGAAGCCGGCTGGTAGCTGCCTGGACATAAGCACAGTGGGCTATCCAGGAATATTGGGGGGGTTGCACATTGAGAGAACTCTGCAAGGGACTGAGACCCCAACAAGGGAGGCGCCAGAGCCCATCACAGGTTTTACCAGACCTGTGACACCAGCCAGCCCCGGGTGCCCTTCATGCCCACAGCTGGGAAGTCATGGGGTGGCACCAGCTCCACAAGCAGATGCTTCCAGCATATACAGCCCAAAGAACATCTTTGGAGCCCATCAGACCACGTAACCAGCAATTCCAATCTCATGAAAACACAGGGCAACTGAGACTTGCTCAAAGAATACAGAATAAAACACTTCATGATTTACAGTACAGACAAGATTACACATAAGATGTTACTTTAGTCCTGAACTTAAAATTTACACTCGCTCTAAAAAGTACATATCTGCAAGTATTTCACTTTAGAATATTACAAAAACAATTTTCCGATGACTTAACGATTACAATTTTGAATTACAGAAGGGAAAGTGGAAGAGGCTGCTATCGGAAAATTGGAAAAAATGTCAACAGACTGGCACAAACAGCAGAGCCATGATTTTATGGGCAAAACAGATTTCTTAAAGCAATATCAAAGGGCCTGATTTGAGTAGTTAACTTTGAATTTATTTACTTTTGGCTGTGTTGGGTCTTCGTTGCTGTGCGTGGGCTTTCTAGTTGCAGTGAGCGGTGGCTACTCTTTGTTGCGGTGTGCAGGGTTCTCACTGCGGTGGCTTCTCTTGTTGCGGAGCATGGGCTCTAGGCGCGCAGGCTTCAGTAGTTGTGGCTCACGGGCTTATTTGTTCTGCGACATGTGGGATCTTCCCAGACCAGGGCTCGAACCTGAGTTCCCTGCATTGGCAGGTGGATTCTTAACCTGTGTGCCACCAGGGAAGCCCTGAGAAGTTACTTTGAATACCCTAATTTCCAAGGAACTTGCCTCCTCTTTGCTGAAACACTTTGCCTTGTAAGAACACACAAGCACCTAGACACTTCACAACAAACATCTTACTAAGAGAATAGGTTTTTGTTTGATGCCTATGAATCTGCCACGCCAACTACTAGAAAATTGACAGAGCCATTCTCACCTGGGATGAGCAGGACACCAAACCCCACGTCAGAGCCAGGCTCACTCTCAGGGGCATGTAGGGGCTGGCACGTACATCCCTGGATGGGACAGCCAGGGCACTGTGCTGGCCCTAAGGACGCTCTCACAGGCAGGAACAATTGCTGTCAGACAGGCTCCCTCTGCTGCCTTTATACACAATGGAGGCCTCCTGCAACAGAAACAAAGGGTTTCCTCCAGAAACATCCCGACCAAGAGATGCCTCCATGGTTGAAAGAAGCTCTGGGAAACCACTCTCCCACTAACTCCAAGACCAGCCACAGAGAATTCTCACTTCTGAGAGGGCAGCTGTGGTCAAGGGGGTGTCTGGTTTGGGTGTGAATTTGAGGGCTGGGAGTCAGCTTCTCTGTCTCAATAGGAACCCTTATATTTGCTGCTCAAGGTGCAAACTGCTACCTCGGTTTGGAGAACAGTTTAGCCAGACCTGATGAAATGAAGACGCACATATCCCTGTCTTCCAGTTCCCCACCTGGGTCTGTCCCCTCAAGATGGACACACACACACGCACACAGATGTTCACTTTTTAGTGAAAAACTTGGAAATATCCAGAATGCCCATCAATAGGAGAATGATATGGAAGTTAAGGTAAATTCAAACAATGGAATACTGAACAGCCAGGTAAAATGAACAAACTAGAGCAGCATCCGTCAACATGGGGTAATCTCAGACACATCACACTGAATGGAAAAAACGCATTGCTGCAGGTATCGTATACGCTGTCTCTACAAAATTCAAAAACGTACAAGACAATACCTTATACTGTTTATGAGGACTTTCCTATGGAGGAGAAGTTGCATCCTTGCTGGGATGGATAATACTAATGGAGGAGAGAGAACCATCCATAAGGAAAGAGATGGCAGGTAGGGACACACATCGTGTGGCAGTGTGGGGTGTCTTTAGTTAGGTAGCTGTCCCTGGATGTTCATTATATTATTCTTGCTACTTCTTTTTGCATGCTTGAAATATTTCATTAAAAAAATGACAGGGGCTTCCCTGGTGGCGCAGTGGTTGGGAGTCCGCCTGCCGATGCAGGGGATGCAGGTTCTTGCCCCGGTCCGGGAGGATCCCGCGTGCCGCGGAGAGGCTCGGCCCGTGAGCCATGGCCGCTGAGCCTGCGGGTCCGAAGCCTGTGCTCCGCAATGGGAGAGGCCACAGCGGTGAGAGGCCCGCGTACCGCAAAAAAAAAAAAAAAGACAACAGCCAGAAGGCAAAAACAACCCAAATGTCCCCAAATGTCCACTGGTGGATGGATGGATAAATAAAATGTGATTTTGTTAAAACATACCCAGGATTTGTTGTAATCAGGCATGGTAAGACACACAGACTCAGAAATGATTGTCATGAAGGAAGAAATCTATACTCACAGATCCCTAGAAACAGGAGGCATGAAACTCCAGACAGGGCCACTCAGGGGAGCACCAGGGTCAGTCGGAAAGCAGAAGAGAGAAAAAAAGGAAAAGCGTGGCCCCGAGCCTTTCCTGGGGTTGTTGTGGGAGAGAATGGGAGAGGAGAGTAGTTACCTTGAGTAAGCCTAGGGTTGGATAGTTTGAATAATTTCAGCAGGATCTGGGCTGTAGAGGCGGTCCCGAGTTATCCAGCACCTGGCCCTGGGGTGATTTAGGGCAGGGAGAGAGTTTGATAAAGGGGATGGTTGGGCGTGTGGGCCCTGGCTTGGTGGTTTGCACATCAAAGGTGCACTCACAAGGGAGTCGTCTGCTATCTCCAGGAATCAGTAAGCCCTGGGAGAGGCAGACTCTCCAGGATCAAGGCCCCCAATGCCAGAGCATCAAGAATACAGAAGATATGAAAAGATAGCCAATGCAGTGGTATAGACATACAATGGACTCTCATTCAGCCTTAAAAAGGGAGGAAATGCTGACACATGCTACAACATTGATGGACCTTGAAAGCATTATGCCAAGTGATAAGCCAGTCACAAAAGGACAAATACTGTATGATTCCACTCATATGAGGTCCCTAGAGTCAAATTCACAGAAACAGGAAGTAGAATGGTGGATATCAGGGGCTGGGGAAGAGGAGAGTGGGGAGCCATTGTTTAACAGGTACAGAGTTTCTGTTGGGGAAGATGAGAAAGTTCTGGAGGTGGATGTTGCTGACGGTTGCACCACTATATGAATGTATTTAATGCCACTGAATGATTATAATAGTAAATTTAATGTTATGTATATTTTACCCAATTAAAAAAACCCCACAATGTCAAAAGACCTCTTTTACATACATTAATGTACATGATTCTTTCAGTTATTCTCAGCTGACTCTTTTACACGTAACTGGGGTATTTTCTCAGATTACTAAAATGTTCAGACTACCCTCAATAAAACAAAACAAAATAACAACACAGTGATTTGCAGGGCTTATTCCTAAAGGTCAGGGTGACCCATCTGATCCAGGATCCTGGCTGAGACACCAGGTAAGGACATGCTGTCACATTTTGAGCTCCACGGACGTGCACACACTGAAGCTTGAGTCCGTTCCTCCCACCCCTGGCAGCGCATGTCAGAGCTGGGCTCTGTTCCAGGGGAGAGTGAGCTGGATCAGGCCTGGCTGCTGCCCTCAGAAAAGAAAGGACACAGGGTAGATCTGCCAAGAAGTATTCCAGAAGGGCTGGATGTGCTAAGGGCTTGTGGAGCCTGTACATAGAGCACAGAGCGAATAGCGGGGAGAAATGCGGTACTTGCAGGCGGGAGGGCTGTGGAGGCCGGCGAGGGGGAAGCACTTGGAAGGGCTCCCAAGATGGATGCTGGTGTTGGATTGCCAGCACTCAGCAATGGGGACAGCGAGGCCCACTAACTGGGTCACACAGCATCTGGGCAGAAAGGCATGCAGCCTGCTCAGGGCAGAGAATATCTCAGCGAGGGATGAAGCTGGACAAATGGCAGGCTGGAAGCAGGGGGCCCAAGCCCTGGCTAAGGCCCCTGGGCTTCACTGGGGAGCTTGGAGGACCAACGCACAAGCTTCTGTGACAGGAACAGCACCGTGAGAGCGGGGCTGTGGGATCTCGTTTCCCCATCAGGCACAGAGGAAAAGGGCGGAGGGGCCAATGGCGGACAGAACCCACCAAATCACATAAGCAGGTGTAAACGGACAACTGTGGCCGCTGTTCCCAAAGAGGGTACAAGTTCACAGGACAGGGTATACAGGAGGCTTTGATGTGGCCGCAGAGGTCAGAGACAGTCCCCCAAGGAAGCCATGCCAGAGCCTAGGGTTTCAGCATGAGTAGAAATCAAGTAAGTGAGGGGGTCAGACAAGAGGATCCCAGCAGAAGGAGCAGCATATGTCAATGCCCTGTGGCAGGATGGAGTGTGGGGCATTCTGGGAGAAGGGGTGTGGCCAGACCAGAACGAGGGGAAGGGCAGAGAGGTAGGTGGGGTCCTTAAGTAAAAGATGCACTGTCATTTATCTGACCACTCACCTCCGGATGGTCCCATGGCTTCAGACACCAGCCATGCCCTGATGGCTCCCAGATGTGTATCTCCAGCCCAGGTGCCAAACTCCCACCAGCCATCTACTTGACGTTGACACTTGGCTGTGTAATGGGCCACTCAAACTTAACACGCCCCGTCCTCTGTCCCCCCCGGGTCTTCCTCCATCTCAGTAACGGCAGCAGCAGCGCCTGGATGCACATAACCTGGGTGCCACCCTCGAGGCCACCTTTTCCTCTCCCCCCTTGCAGCGAATGCTGTCCTTGCTCACCTGATCCCCTCAGACCCTCTTTCCTGGTTGTGTGCCCCTCCCCCAGCCACTGCGGGCTTCCTCCCTGGGCGGGGTCTGCCATTTTCTCCAGCTCCTGGAGCCACTTGTAACTGAGTATCCCTGTGATTGCACCTCTGTTGGCTTCATCTTCCTTATCCTGCTTTCCCCGCTCTCCCTCTGGCTTCTCCTGGTAGCACTTCCTCAGTCAGTCTTTTGCACGTGAGCCCCATCTCACGATCTGCGAGAACCCGATCTAAACACCCCTCATTCGGTCTATTACCAAATCCTGTGGTCCACCTCAACCACTTCTCCCCATCTCCCTGGCCACCCCCTAACGCAGGGAACCATCACCTCTCAGCTAAACAAGTACAGCAGCCTCCTAGCTGCTCTTCCTGAGTTCTCTCTTGTCCCCTCTACCCAAATCATGTCACTGCCTGAGGAAAGCTATCACTCTCCTCTCAGATCAGCCAGGATGGTCTGTTTGGGCTCCTCTGGTACTGTGCCCTCTCTCTCTCTCTCTTTCTCTCTCTCTCTCTCTCACACACACACACACACACACACACACACACCAGCCAGGGCACGGATGAATTGCCCTGGCACTGCCGTTTACTAGCTGTGTGTTCTCAGGCAAGTTGCTTACCCTCTCTGTGCCTAGGGTTGCTTGTTTGTAAAATGGGTTTATTAAAACTTTCTTCAAGAGATGTTGGAAGGATGTAAAGTACTTGGCACAATGTCTGGCTTACAGTAAGTACTCAATAAATATAAGCCAGTTTTCATTAATTCATCAAGCAAAAATCTTTTAAGCGCCTGTTATGTGACAGGCACTGTTTTAGATGCTGGGGATGCACCCATGAAGAAAACAGTAAAGATCCCTGCCCTCTTGGAGCTTACAGTCTAGCAGGGGGAGACAGATAGTAAACAATAATTACAATAAATAAAGAAATGAGCTAGTATGCTGAGGATGAGGGGCACTACAGTAGGAAGACAAAGCAGAGTGCTGCAGTGGGGATTAGGGTGGTCAGAACGCAATTTTAAGTACAGTGGTCAAGGCAGGCATCAGCACAAAGGTGGTGGGTGAGCAAAGACTTAGAGGTGAGGGAGGAAGGAAGGCAGATGTCTGGGAAATGCATTCGAGGCAGAGGGAGGAGCAGTGCAGAGGTCTCGGGAGGCGGTGCTGATGAAGAACGAGGAGACAGGGAGGAAGGGAGGAAGTCACGGGGAGCCATAGGGGATACGATTACAGAGTCTATACTGCTTTCTAAAAACACATCATAGGACTTCCCTGGTGGCGCAGTGGTTGGGAGTCCGCCGGCCGATGCAGGGGACGCGGGTTCGTGCCCCGGTCCGGGAGGATCCCACATGCCGCGGAGCGGCTGGGCCCGTGAGCCATGGCCGCTGAGCCTGCGCATCCGGAGCCTGTGCTCCGCCACGGGAGAGGCCACAATAGTGAGGCCCGCGTACTGAAAAAAAAAAAAAAAAAAAAAAACCATGATAAAACGGAAACAAATGCATAATTAACGTTTTTCCTTTTTGTATATTTTCCAATTTCTTTAATAGGCATTTTAAAACCTGTCTTTAAAATCATACATATAAAAAGTTTTGAAAGCTTGGAAAAGGAAATTTTTTTACAATAAAGAAAGCTCTAGAGTTGTGGGGAAGGAAGGAGCAAAGTTTACACCGTCCTTAGACATCTTCCCTTTAGCTCTCTTAAGAATCTACCATCTGGAACACTTGAGGCGTTAAGACAATGTGGTGCAGCCTTCTTGGTTCCTCGGGCTCCTGCTTCCCTCCCCCAACCCACAGGCAGGCTCTGGGTGCCATTTTGGATCCTCAGTCTATGGGATCAGCCGTCAAGGACCACATGACCCAAGTCCACCAATCAGAGGCTGCCCCCTCCCCCACCCCACACCACTTTGTGATTTATCCCTTGACTGCTGGTGGGGAGGTGGCGGAGGGAGGGAGGGAGGGAGGGAGGGGTGGCGGGGTAGCAGGGGAGGGAGGTCAGATTTGATGGGACTTGGCCTATATTTGAATGAGGTCACTGAATTTGGGTCTGAGTTAAAAGTTGGGAAGTTGCAGCTTCCCTGGTGGCTCAGTGGTTAAGAATCCGACTTGAGGATATGGGGAGGGGGAAGAGTAAGCTGTGACAAAGTGAGAGAGTGGCATGGACATATGTACACTACCAAACGTAAAATAGATAGCTAGTGGGAAACAGCCGCATAGCACAGGGAGATCAGCTTAGTGCTTTGTGATCACCTGGATGGGTGGGATGGGGAGGGTGGGAAGGAGGGAGACGCAAGAGGGAGGAGATATGGGAACATATGTGTATGTATAATTGATTCACTTT
>RJWK010054856.1:0-14906 GCA_004363435.1 Platanista minor
TTCCAGAGAAAATGAATTAAGGTTTGGGAATATTTAATTTGAAATGTTGGTGGTTCACTTATATTTAAGTGTGAAGCAGACACTTGGAAATGCATGAAGCTCAAAGAGGATATAGGATTTATGAGAATGAATAAAATTACCAAAGCAGAAAGAGAGAAGAGGATGGGAGAAAAAATAAAAATGTGAGACAAAAATAAAGACAGTAGGTGCTGTCAAAAGAAAGTATAATGAGAATCTGGAGGGTAGGGTACCTTGGACACCAAGGGAGGGGAAAGTTTTTCAACAGGATGATTATGGATGAAACTGAGAGGTGTTCTTCTTTACAATGATTCCCTCCTCTTCTGTAACAGAAACTGGTACCTAGAAGGGGGCTATATTGCTCAGTCTCCTTTATAGCTAGAAGTGCCTATTTACATAGTTTGGGCCAATGAAATGCAATCATACATTTTCTGTGTTACATCCAGGAAGTCTCCTTGAAAAGGAGCAGGGGCATACTTTTATTTTCCTTTCCTGCTCCTAATAATGGCTGGAGCTCCAGCAGATAATTTCTGGATCATGAAGAGATCTCAAGAATGGGAACTGCACATCAAGATATGGAGCAGCACAATACAGCATCCTAGTTTCCTGCCATCAAGGAGCCACCACGTCATCTCTGAAAGATTACTTCTAGATTTTCTTTTTTAGAAATAAATAAACATGCAACCACATTCAAATAAGAATTGATAAAAAAATTATTGATTATTTGGTTTGGGAGTAGAGCCCAGTTGGGGGTATCTTCCAAATAATGGCTATGAAAACAGGTTCTAGAGTCAAACTGACTAGCATTAAATTCAGCTCCATCATTCATTAACTATGTGACATTGAATAAGAAATTTAACGGCTCTAAGCCTCATCATATTAATAGAGTAGACATATTAATAGAGCCTACCTCATGGGTTATGTGAGAAATGATTTAGATTATTGATGTAAAGTGCTTCACACAGTGCTAGCACATAGTAGGTGCTCAATGAATGTCAGTGAAAAAACCTCAGGTGGTCATTGGGTAATATGGTATAATTTTTAAAATACATTTCATGAAATGAAAATCAAAACTACAATGAGGTACCACCTCACACCAGTCAGAATGGCTATCATTAAAATGTCTACAAATGCTTGAGAAGGTATGGAGAAAAGGGAACCTTCCTACACTGTTGGTGGGAAGATAAGCTGGTGCAGCCTCTATGGAAAACAGTATGGAGGTTCCTCAGAAAACTAAAAATAGAATTATCATATGATCCAGCAATCTCACTCTTGGGCATATATATGGACAAAACTATAATTCAAAAAGATACATGCACCCCAATGTTCACAGCAGCACTATTCACAGTAGCCAAGACATGGAAACAACCTAAATGTTCATTGAGATGAATGGATAAAGAAGATGTGGTACATATATACAATGGACTACTACTCAGCCATAAAAAAATAACAAAATAATGCCATTTGCAGCAACATGGATGCAACTAGAGCTTACCATACTAAGTGAAGTAAGTCAGAAAGACATATGATGTCACTTATATGTGGAATCTAAAATACGGCACAAAGGAACCTATCTACGAAACAGGAGCAGACTCACAGACGTAGAGAACAGATCTGTGGTTGCCAAGAGGAGGGGGTTAGGGGAGGAATGGACTGGGAGTTTGGGGCTAGTAGATGCAAACTATTACATATAGAATGGATAAACAACAAGGTCCTATTGTATATCCTGAGCTGAACCATAATGGAAAAAAATATAAAAAAGAATGTATATATGTGTATAACTGAGTCACTTTGCTGTAAAGCAGAAATTAACACAACATTGTAAATCAAGTATACATCAATAAAAAACAAATTAAAAAAACACATTTCACGAAATTTCATGATTTCAGAATATCAAATCTGCAGTTCAAAGAAACATAAATTTATATTAAACAAAGTACTGAACATAAAATATACTTTGTAAGCTTCAAATCATATAAATGAAAATTTTTACCATTTTAACTTGAGTGCATATCACTTTACAACATGACCTCTAATAACACTGACAAAGTATATTCATGATTTTGATACATGCCAAATGATTTATTACCATTGCTTGATTTTTTTTTACAAAAAGCAAAACAATGGAAAACCAATGTCATAATGGGTTGAAGAAATGAGTTTCAAAAACAATTCAGTTTTATAGTATTTATAAGGTATTTAATGCTACTTAAAGCAAATTTGCACCCCCCCCCCAAGCTTTATTTTTAAAGTTTATTCTTGTGGGAGCCAGCATAGAGAAACGGAAAGAACCCAAATTTTGCAGTCAAATAAACCTGAGTTCAAACACAGTTTCCATCTCTTACTAATACTATGGAAATGGTTGTATAGTGTGGTTCATTAGCATTAAAACTATTTTTCAGGAACTGAGAAATGCTGAACCAAATTCTTTATTTTGTATTCATAAATAATTATAATACTGTGTTAACATTTTAATTTTTTTAGCAGTACACTCATTCTAAACTATTTAACAAATATTTACCACACTGAGAGATAATTAAAAAGGTTGCTGTTCTCATTTAAAAATATTTTCCATTTCTTAAATACTGTGTACCATTCTGGTTACTGAACCATAAGAGGGAAATAATAGCTGGGAAAGGTAGACAGAACAGCCACAGTAATTCAAGGAAATACAGGAAGGATTTTCACGCTAAAAACTTTTCAAAGAAAAGCCTTTTGCAAGGAACACAGAATTCTTAGAGACGAAGTATTACAAAATCAAAGAATGTAGAGGTTGTACCTCAGGGGTGTGATATTTAGATGGGATCTGGCCACAAGGCCCAGAAACGCTAGAGTCCTGCCATTGATCAGCTAGCTACCCCTCTCTGTGAGGTCGTTGAGGAAAGAACATGGACTGAGGAGGCAGGCAACATAAAGAAATTCTACATTTCTAGGTGGTACCTAGGTCTTAAGGCTACAAACTCCCCTTTAGAGATCTGTAAATAAACTAGGATACACCTATGAAGAACTCCTTTTGTCTAAGTTAGGTTAGGTGCAGTGGACAAAAATCAGATCAGACAGAAAGCATATAAAGCCTGCTTTACCACTTCCATTTCCAGTCTCAAAGCCAACTCTACCCCAGGAAAGAGTAATCTAGACTGTTGCAGATGTGAAAAGCCAGAAGGAGGATGTGAGAGCCTTCACCAGTGCCTACAGCAAAATGGCTGCCATCTGAATTTGCTTTTTGGGGTCACCATATAGTTGAGTATTTAGTTTCTTAGTAGCAAGAGGAGGTATCCAAAGTACTGTAATATTTTTCTTATCATTTTATTCATCTCTCTTGTCATCTCTTGTTATGGATTACACACGTCTCTTTTTCCATTAGATATAGAACCCTTGAGGATGAAGACTTTCTTATATCTTTGTATCCCCATAACTTAGCAGGATACTGAACCTACGGCATATGCCAGTAAGCGTTTTTTAAGTGACTAAATGATTATTCAGGAAGCTATTGAGTAGGAAAAAAGGTACTACAGATACATTCTTGAGAGGCAGATAAGGCTTGTATGGAGAGCATTCTAACATATATGGAACAATTAAGCCACAATAAATGACCCACAGAATTGAGTACTGAACCGTGTCCTCCAGAGTATAAATAAGTACAAATTTGTAGTAGAACACATTAAAGTACTGTAGCTCATTTTGGGGTAAGGCATGGTCAAGATAGGATAGGATTTGTATAAGCCTTTAGAATGGTTTGAATCTGGATGGAATCCTTGCTGGGAAAAAACAAAAAAATCCTGAGACAACTTTTAGGTGGATTCTGACATAGACTCCTTAAGGCCTTTGCAGAAGCGTGGTTTCTTTCGCCTAAGGTTAAGAGACTCCTTGGTTTAGTGGGGTGGACTGGGCTTTCTCAAGGTCTTTGCTCTACTTATACACAATGTAATAAATCAATGCTGCCGTTGCCTGGTATCTGACAACAGGAGCAGCTTTCAGTTACCTGAATTTGCATTGCTTCTGTTGGTGAGCTTTTCGTCTCCTTCCCCCGGTTCTCTGTTTCTTGTCACCACCACCTTCTGGGTTTCTCTTAGCACCCTTTGGACTATCTATGGGATCAAGTCAGAGTGCTTTCACCCCTGTGGTGCGAGTACAGTTGCGGTAGGAGTTCGGGATGAGGTTGCGGAAGCGTTTCCCTTTGCACTAAGGCTTTTCTTACACAGTAGCTGCTAGTCTCTTCCCAGCCGCCCTGACTTAAAGGGGAAATGGACCACGGTCAAATTACCCCTAACGCCTTCCAATGCGTTTTCTAGAGCTTTTCTGAGTCGCGATGCAACGCAGTAAGACGAGGAGCGGGCCTCAGCTCCGCCCTCTGCTGGAGGACGCCGAGAGCGCGGGGCGGAGCGAGTGTGGAAGGCTTGCTGCTCGGTGCGCATGCTCCCAGGTCTCGGCCAGGGAAAAGCGTTAGAACCTCTCTCCCAGAGACTTCCGGGTGGAAAGAAATGGGCGGAGCCAGCTCCGGAAGCAGAGGGGCGGGCGCCTACCCTTTAAACTCCTTTCTTGGAGAAGCGCTACCGCTCTCAGTTGGTGAACGGGTCTTATGTGTGCTCGTAACTCCTTTTCACTTTTCCACGCGGCTAGAAATCGACCTGGGAGTAGTCTGACACCAATGAGCAGGTGGGGCGATAGCCCCTGCGCTAGCACCTCCATTTACAGAAGTTCTTCCCTAGCCTCCTGAAATTGTTGACGGCTTCTTTTTGCTCCACATCTCTTCTGGCCTCCCTGTTTTTAATCCCTTTGCAGCCGCCCACCCTTCCCCCCACGCCATTATGTATGCTCTGGCTCCCCGTGTGCTTAGACTGGCTGAAGGTGGCAGCACTGAGGATCATGTCGGTCCTGGATCCTACCAGGTACCTTTCCTGAAGCAGCAGGCAACAGGTAAGGTGTAGGGAAAGGCAAGCCTTCGGTAACAGGCGCCTCGCTTTCAGCCTGCTCCGCTTCTGTGTGCCTGAGTTAAACACTGTAGTACCACTTCATAAGTATAACACGTGAAGTAGGCAGGGAAAATACTATCCTTATTGTACACATGATAACTGGTAAAATAATTTGTCGCATTTCACAAGGCCAGTAAGCGTATGGTGAAGACTTTTGATTTTACAGTGGTTGTTCACATCATACTTTAAATGGTACAGATTAGATCTAGGATTTTTATTTCCTGGCCCCGTTGACTATGTGAGTCTCCAAATCTCCTGTGTACTTCTTACCGCTTTCTGTCTCTTTGTAATCCTGCCTGCCTCACACACCTTTCCTAACTAACCAGAGAAACATTAATTTACTGAGATATAACTTTTATATTTCTGTTTTGGAATACCTTTTAAAGATAGTCCCATGGATTTTTTCAGGTAGATGCTGCCTATCTTACCATACCCATCTTTTTCAATATACTTAACGAGAGCCTGTTTATCCCACATTCTGTAAAGAAAAGCTGTACTCTTTGAGAGGTGGGGTGGAATGGATAATTTAAATAATTATTTGCTCTCATTTGTTAGCAATTAGTGGCTAGGGGGTGACTTTTAATAAATACTTGTAATTTGCTTTCTCCTTTTTCTAATCTGATGATTTTTGTGGGGCTTAATACCATCCAAATTACACTTTTTCCCTTGTTAGCCTGCATTTTCCCTATTGTCATACTATTCCTGTATTTTTAAACAAATGCCAAGATCCACTACTCTGTTAACATGTTTGATGAGATTAGGGTATTAGGTTGATTTAAGTTTCTTTGGAGTACAAATTTGTTATTTGTCGTTGTTTTAATCTTGAATTTTACTGCTTTTCAGCTTCTGCTATTGATATCAGTGTTCTTGGAGCTTACTATGTGTCTTTATTTAATGCAGCTGAGTCCTTATGAGCATTAACTCCCTACCAATTTATTAGCCACCGACGACCACCGAAAATGCTTACACTTATGATACTTTTCAATCCTTATTTTGACACAACTGACCATTGTCTTTTTAGAGCTATTTCTTCCCTTGGTGTCTGTAACATCATTTTTTCCTGGTTCTTTTTCCAACTGTTGTCTTGGAACAGTGCCTGATACATGGTTGGGACCTAGTAAACATTTGTTAAATGCTGAATCAGGTATCATTTTTCCCCTCTTCAACCAACCCTCCATAGTATTCTTTAAAGGTTTTTATTTTTCTAAATACCTTTTAAATGTTTATATACTGTACTTCCCATCCTTTGCTTGTTGCTTTTCTCATGTTTACTTTTACATTCAGATCCATAGCTTCAACTGCTATCTATATTCTGATTCTGATGACTCCCTAACAGGCTTTAGAGATACAGGTGATTCATATCTCTAAGATGAGCTTTCTCCTGATCATCAGGCCTTTCCATTGCCAATTACTTTTTTTGGACATCTCTACCTTGGTGGTCTCTGGTATCTGAAATTCCAGGTGTCTGAACTTATCGTTTCCCCTACCATCACAGACCCCTTTGAAAAAAAATGCCCTGTCAGTTGCTTATAAACTTTTAGCTTTGGAATTATTTTAGACTCCTTTTTTTTCCTCTGACTGATCACTCCCATTGATCATTAGAACCTATTGATTTTCTCTTCTCATTCTCTCTCAAACTGGTTCCCTTTCTTCATTTAACTGCCCTTGACTTAGTTTGGGATTTGTTATTTTTATTCTGAAATAAACCAATAAAATATTACTGGTTTCTCTGTTTCAGTCTCTAACAACTTCTGTCTTATGGCTAATGTAATCTTCCTAAGATATAATTATGTTATTTGTTTAAAAAAATTCCTTTTAACACTAAGGTTAAAATCTGAACTCCTTAACATGCTGCATAAGATTCTTCATGATCCCTAACCTGGTCTCTCACTTAACCTGAGCTTTCCAGGCACCACACCTCCACCAGCACTTAACCTACATATCAGCAATTCCAACTTTGCATTGTCTATAAATTCATGTTCATTCACCTCCATGCCTTTGTACCTGCTGCTACCTTTGCTGAGTAATCTCTCTTTTCTTTCGATACTTGGCTAGTTCCTACTTATTCTTTGAGCCTCGGGTAAAGTGAAGTTGTTCTTTGACTCCACTCTGTCTCAGGTGTTTCTTCTTTGAATTCTAATGACTCAAAGCACTTTGATACTATATTGTAATTATCTGTTAACTTATCTGGCTGCCACATTAAAATGTGAGATTATTGAGGGCAATAACCAAGATCTTGACTGTATTAGTCTCAGTTTTTAGCTCAATACCTTAACACGTATGTAAAAGAAATAAACAGTAATTCTTGAAAGAAAGTTTAAAAAAATCTAATGAGTTACACATAGCAGAATTAAAAACTCATAATCTGACTTGTGTGAACTTTGCTTAGAGATCAGTAACTGGGATTTGCAAGGCCCTTCTTTTACTGTTTTATAGAATTGTGCCTTGTTGACCTATGAAGGAAACTAGGAAATTCCATATTTGGGAACTTTGAGCAGCTGCATCCTATAGAACCCTGTTTTAGTAATACTCAGCACTGACATGCTAATAATAATAATCAATAGAGGTTATAGGTGTTTCTTTAGTCTTTTCTCTACAGGATTCCCTGGCAAGATAATTTAAAAGTGGCTGTTACCTCTTTCCTAGGTACATTCTGCTTTACACCTCTTTGAGATCAGTAACACTGGAGTATACAGAAGTATACACACTTATTTAAGGGTCTGGGAAATTTTGTAGAGTATGATGTAGGAAAAGCGATGTTGGGACTTTATGTAATTTACTTGTTACCTTGAATTACACAAGAGGAGAAGATCTTAGTCTTAGAACTTCAAAAGAATGGTGCAGATACTCTTTATTCTCAACCTTTCTCTTCTAATTATCATTTTCCTCTTACTGTAGGCTGCTTGGTCAGTCCTCCAATGTATTGTCTTCATATTTTCCTCAGAAAATTCTTTCCACGTTAATTTTCAGACTTCATTGCCTTGACTTTTATCCAGTTGATCAGGGATTTCTACCGAGGATTTGCAGCCGGAAAGGAATAGGACTCAGCTGCTCTGATTTCATGAGTGGGAGAGATAATGGATATTCTGATTCCAGATTAGTGAGAGCTGCTCCTGATTTTCTTGCAAATTATCTGAGAAGCAAGCAAATCTTATCACATTAAAGCAAATCTTTCCCATAAACGACCAGCCTAGTAAAATATGATAAAAACATAGTCCTTTTAATAATGTGACTGCTCCTGGCATTATTGTGCTAAGGAGTATTTCATTACTTTTTGAGCTTGATTTACATAACAAATGGTACCCCATATTAGCATATATTAGTTATCTGTACTGGTTCTATATTAGTTATCTAGGCTGGGTGACAGTGCTTCTTAATATATTCTTTGCTAAATTTCTTCTTTGATGGGAAAGCAGTTAGTTTTATCTGCCACTGAAGCATGAGCTGTCATGGTCTTGTACTCCTGCCTATGTGCTTATGCCGGCAATAATGGTTTTATCTTATTAGCCATTCAGAATTTAGGAAGACAAGGGAATTCTATATTTAAATAAAAATATGTATGTGATTGCTATATAAATGTTGATGTCCCTGAAGATGAGTATATATTTCAAAGATCTAGCTATTGCTTTTATGTGAAGAATGCCCTGCTTGCTTTGTACTGTAGTTGTGGCTGCAGAACTTGTCCTTTATCCCACGCCGCCCACCTTCTTTCTCAAAAAATAGACTGACTTTCATTGCTTCATGCCAGTCTGATTTATCTTCTGCTGTTGGTGCCACAAACTTAATATATCTCAAATTGAACTTACTTTGTTCTTCTCGAATCTTATCTTCTCCTTTATTCTTCATTTCTTCTTTCTACCTGACAGTTTGATTTATCATTTATTGTTGGAACTTAACATGTCAGTATAGTCATATGTCCCAAATCAAACTTTTAGTTTTTCACTCCACCAACCCTAATGTGCCAGAATCGTCTTCTCCTATATTTTGTCTCTTAATTATTAGCAGCACTGTTTGTAATGTAATTGTTTATTTGTTTGGCTTCCCCACTATTTGAGGCAAGGATTTTAGCTTATACATTACTGTACCCTAACTGCCTCTCTCTGACAGGTAATAAAGCATTCAGTATTGTTGAATGAATGACTAAAGGTGTAGTTTAGAATATCACCTATTAATTCTATATTTATTGTTTATTATGCACGACAGTATGACAGGGAGACCAACCATCCTTGTTTATCTGGGAATGTCCTGATTTTAGCACTACAAGTCCTGTGTCCTGGGCAAACTAAGACAGTTTGTCACCCTAACTGTACACAGTAGGCATATAGTTATGAATACAACAGAAAAGTCCCTTCTCTTATGGAGCTTATTAGTATAAACATTTAAATTTTCTTGTGGTTTTACTTGAGCTCAATATTTCTTACAAACTTTTGACCTATTGATGAAAGATTCTTTTGTGATTAATATTGGGAAACTTCAGTGAAGATTTTATGAGTACTGGCTTTCTTGAACACATGGGGCTATTGTGTAGGGTTTTTTCCCCCATTTTTATATGAATTTCAGTATTTTGCAATTCATTTTATGTTTCTTTAAATAGATTCAGTTACAATCTCTGCCATGTTCTGATGACAGCTGCCTCAGAACTAGCCTGAGCTTAGCTTTCTTAGTTATCATATCTATCTCACATTACCTAAATGAACATAAATTTTAAAAAATATACCTTGAATTGTGAGATGAAATACTGATGCATAAAATTGCATACAATTTAAATAACTTAAAAAATAAATACTCAAATAAAGAAATATAACATTGCAAAATTTTCTTTTCCAGTCATAACCCTTTTCCTCTCCCCTACAGGTAAGCACTATTCTAATTTTTATGGCAATTAATTCCTTGCTTTTCTTTATGGATTATTAAATCGTATTGATGAAATGACCCCTTTAACATAATGAAATGTCTCTCTTATTCCTGGGATTCTTTGTTCTAAAATCTGCTTTGTCTGATTTTAATTTAGTCACTCCAGCTTTCTTTGATACATGGATGCGAGGTATATCTTCTTTCATCCTTTTATTTTTAACCTCTGTGTCTTTATGTTTTAAGAGCATTTCCTATAGACACCATAAAGTTGGATCTTGCTTTTTTATCTAATCTGACAATCTCTTTTAGTTGGGGCATTTAGAACTTTTCCATTAATTTTGCTATCAATATTATTGTGTTTAAATTTACTCTCTTGCTATTTGTTAATGTATTTATCTCATCTGTTCTTTGTTTCTCCTCTTCTTTCACTAACACAGTTGAATGATTTGAGTTTTTAAAAAAATCGTTCTGTTTTTATCTCCACTATTGGTTTACTAGCTGTACCTCTTTCTTTTATTACTTAGTGGTTGCTCTAGGGTTTACAATATACATCTCTAACTTACCACAATCTACCTTCAAATAATATTATACCACTTCATGTATAGTATATGAGCCATACAACAGTGTGCTTCTGTTTTCCCTATCTCATTTTTTGTGCTATTGTGGCCATATATTTTATTTCTATATATGCTGTAATGCCACAATAAATTGAAATTATTTTTGCTTAAAACAGTCAATTTTTTTAAAGTGATTAAGAATTGAGAAAAAATGTCTTTTATTAACCCACATAAAATTAGTTGTTAATCCCATTCAGTGTATTTTTCATTTCAGAAGTTTGGTTGGGGTCTTTTTTATATCTTTATCTCCTCATCATGTTCATCTTTCTTCTACCTTATTGAACATGTAAAGAATATTTTAAATAGAAACTTTAATTTTTTTGTGCTAATTCCATCTTCTCATTCCTAAATGTGTATCTTTTCATTGAGTTTTCTCCAGTTTATTGGACATATTTTCCTGCTGCTTGGTAGAACACTCTCTGGTTGTTTTCACTATTCACTTTATATAATCTGTAGCTTGGTTTCTGTGTGCTTATATGTGTGTTTTGATTGAAATCTGTATCTTGTTCTTTGGTTGCTTACCCCAATTTGGAACATTTCAACTGCTGTCCTGGATTTCTCAAAACTTGGCTTCCTTTTAAGGATTTCTGTTATGGTCCTTGTGTTGTTTTGTTTATTTGTTTGTTTGTTTTTGCTTTGGGATAGCAAATTCAAACCATCAGTCACTAAATTAAAACTCATAGTTTTAACATCATTCATGAAGCTTTTTCCAATCACCTCAGTGTGGTTGAGAACTTCTCCTCTTTTTGACCCTCTGGGCATTTTTTAGCACTTCAGATATTTTTCCATGTTTAAAATTATTTTAGTACTTTTCTTAATGCTTCAGTAGGTTGTTGCTTTTTAAGGGTAAGGTCTGCATTTGACTCACCTCTTTTGTGCTTTAATACCCAACACAAATAACTTTTGATTTCAGTTGCATTTTAATACATGAAGGCCTCAGAAGAAACATTATTTCTGGTTTTAAAAATATATTATTAGTCCAGATTAGCAAGCTTTTAAACTGTACTAATTATCACCATAAATCTTCATAGTGTACATTGTCCTTAGTTGTACAAGATTCTCACAAGTTTTGAGTCCTCAGTTTCATTTTTTTATTACCTGTTGAATATAGCTGCTCTATTTTCTCTCATTTTTTCTTTAGTATCTATGTTGATTAAACTGTGCTCATTTTCTTGCTATATTTCTTGAAAATTTTTATCAATCTTTCAGCAGACTAAATCTGTCTACTAAGTTTACTTACTGAGTATGTCTTTGCTTGTATCTTGGATTTATAAACCTTTGGGGTCAGGCAATCAAGAAATATTTACCGAGTGCCAACTACGTACCAAAGTGAGGAAACATATTAATTACTTGCTGTAAGCTCACTTTAACTTATTTCTATCTAGGCTCTGCCTACAAATTCATATATGCTATTCTCTATAATTAATATGTTTTTCCAATATATAAAACTGTGATCTTCTGAGGATGAAAATATTTTATCAGTTAAATAGAACTTCCATTTTCATCTCAACCAAATATGCTTAGAAGAAAAAAGACTTGTTTTATTTTCTTTAGGTATTTTTTCTGGTGTTTAGTAAGTCCAGTTCTGTAGGTTCTTATATTTAATGTATATTAATACAAATTCTGCTCTTACATAAAATTTTTGAAATGCAAAAATTTCTGTGGCTAGACATTAGTTCTAATAATACAGTCTCAGCAATTGAGGTTACCAAATGATTTTATACATTTTGAGTGCTTTTTCTCTGAAATTATTAGAATCCTATCTTATCTGCCAGTGATATGATTTTACTTTCATAGGTGGCTATGCACCATTCCTTTCTTTGGCTGCCAGAGAAAGTACTTTTACTGTTGCCTCTAACACTGAGAAAGCTGTTCCAGGTCTAGGACACTATAATGTTTCAGAGGTGCAGGTAAATTTATAATAGTTATTATAATTGTCTGAGTTAATAAAAATCATGCTTTCTTCCTCTATTAGACTAACATGTCATTTGTCATATTTTATTTTCCCGTCATATGATCTTCTTTCACCTTTCAATCTATATTTTGCAATTAGAATAAGAGAAAAACAAATGTGTTCACTGTTGGTTGTCTGGTTGGGTGTTGTCATTAATCCACATATTCTATAAGACATAAAACATTGTTACATGCCTCATAGACCTTGAGATTCCTAAATGGGAGAATAGGACAACTGAATTAATTAAGGCCCATGAAAGTTGTGCAGGTAGTCAAAATATGTAGAATAAGGATGGCAACAGAGTGCAGGGATTGGTTTGTGTACCAGACTCTAAAGCTTTAGCTATTGCCATTGTCTTCTATTTCTCAAGAGTCTATGACCAGAATATCTTCATTCGTCCATTTATGTTCAGAAACAGTGGTTGTAACTCCAGTCTTTATAATCATTAATATCAAGTTTCCTTTTTTCACATAAATTTTGTACTCATTCATAATGACTCCTACTTGACCCTAGCAGACCTTTATCTCCCCTGTTGGAGGCCCAGATAAGTCATTGATGCCTTAATTTTTGCATTAGATTTTCTCAATTATCAATGGCAATGATTCTACCAGTTAGGGGTTTTTGGTTGCAAGCAATAAAGTGGATTTTTAAGACAGATACTAGGTTTATCACAGATTTATAGGTAAGGTACTTGGGTGGCTCATAGACTTGAAGGAAGAATTGAGCAGTCGGGACTTAAAGAAGGATAGGACTAAGATAATTCCAGGTATTTCGGTAGTAAGAACTTCTGCATCATTCAATGGGAAACTGCCATTAGATAACTTAATTCTATAACTTCTTCCACTTTTTATTTGTGACAACACTCAAGATTAAAATCCCCAGTAGGGAAAATCTGATTGGTCCAGTTTTATTATGGACCCACACCTATGATTCCTGGGCCAGGGGTTCCTGTGTTTAGAAGCTCCTTTAAAATCACAAAATATAGGGGAGGTTTGATTGTCCCAAGGGTGGCAAATATGCTGTTATGAGCAGATAATAGAAGGGATGCTGGACAGATAAAAACAATAGATTTCCATTATTTTTCACCCCTTGACTGCCTAGTTCTCTCTCATGCACACAACATACACACACTTCTTCCCATATATATAATTTTAAAAGTGCAATTATTTTATGTATAATTTTCCTTCCCAGAAGGAGCCAAATTAGTATCTAGCTACTGCATTCAAAGATGGTATTACAGTGTCACTGCTAAATGAATCCTGGATCTCTAGATTTCGGCTATTTCTTGTTCTTGAATATTCCTGTTTCATTATTCTGCAACTTATAGATTCGATGGTAAATATAACATGAGCTATTATAAAGAACTGGTTAGGATTGTGGAGCTAGACGGGAGCTAGCTCTAGACTACCTAGATTCAAAATCCATCTCTGCTACTTACTAGCTGTGAGTTTTAATCTTAACCACTTAATCTCTTTGGGTCTTAGTATCCTCATCTATTAAGTAGGGGTAATAACTTGGTAGGCTTTTTCTAAGGATTAAATATATTAATAAGCATTTAGAATAGTGTCTTATTATAGTTGGCACTCAATATATTTTAACCATTATTAGTGTTGCCATTTTATAATAGAAAGGGGAAAAAATAGAGGGAAAATGAAAGAAAGTGATGTACGAAGCAAGGAAATACAGGTGGGGACCTCTTCTGTTTCTATAACTGATCACGAGGCTACGGGTAGCTTAAGATTTTTCCATTACTCATTCCATGTTCCCCATGTCTTCAATAAGAACTTTATCCAGTAGAGTTCTAAGCTTAGTGGGATCACCAGACTCTTCAGATCTAAGGCGTCTCAGCTCTTGGTTCTTAGGCTTGCTTTTTAACCTTTATTTATTTATTTACATCTTTATCGGAGTATAATTGCTTTACAACAGTGTTAGTTTCTGCTTTATAACAAAGTGAATCAATTATACATATACATATGTTCCCATATCTCCTCCCTCTTGTGTCTCCCTCCTTCCCACCCTCCCTATCCCACTCATCCAGGTGGTCACAAAGCACCGAGCTGATCTCCCTGTGCTATGCGGCTGCTTCCCACTAGCTATCTGTTTTATGTTTGGGAGTGTACATATGTCCATGCCACTCTCTCACTTTATCACAGCTTACCCCTCCCCCTCCCCATATCCTCAAGTCCATTCTCTAGTAGGTCTGTGTCTTTATTCCTGTCTTGCCCCTAGGTTCTTCATGACATTTCTTTTTTTCTTAGATTCCATATATTTGTGTTAGCATACGGTACTTTTCTTTCTATTTCTGACTTACTTCACTCTGTATGACAGACTCTAGGTCCATCCACCTCACTACAAATAACTCCATTTCGTTTCTTTTTATGGCTGAGTAATATTCCATTGTATATATGTGCCACATCTTCTTTATCCATTCATCTGATGATGGACACTTAGGTTGTTTCCATCTCCTGGCTATTGTAAATAGAGCTGCAA
>RJWK010054857.1:0-14906 GCA_004363435.1 Platanista minor
CCACCCCCCACCCCCGTCATCGGCCTGTCTGCCCACCGCCAGGCGAGCTGCGCGAGGTCCGAGCGCAGCCCGTCCGAACCTCAGTCCCATCCAGCCTCGCACTCAGAGTCCCCCACCCGCTCCCAGACCCCCCAGCTGGGTCCCCTGCACCTCCACCCCACTCCAAGACTCCAAACTGCGCCGGGGGCACGCCTCTCATGCCCTGGCGCCGGGGTCCCCCTCCCGCGCTCTACGCGTCCCCAGCTCTCCAACTGCGCGCTCCCTGAGCGCCCTCTGCGCCTCACCCGCGCACTCCCCGCGCCCCCGCGTCCACACCCCGCGCGGGCACCCGCACTCCCGGCATCCTCCGCGCTCTGGCCCTCGGTTTCCCCGCTCCTGCGGCGCTGACTCTGCTGCCACAGAGGCGTCGCCGTGGGAACCGGGAGGGGGCACAATAAGAGCAATTAGCCCGCGCACGGTTGGCAGCGATACCTTAATAAATAATAGTCTGAAAGGCATGTAAATAAATATTAGAGCGCATTACGCGGGCAGGAGGCGCGGCACGGGCCGCGAGCTGGTTCTGAGACGCCGGGAGATTGGCACGTGCCGGCGGTTGCCAGGGCTTCCCGCGCCCCAGGGGCCTCCACCCTCGGCCAGGGGCTGAGCAGGGAGGAGGGGAGGGAGAGGCCCAGCGAAGGAGCCCAGGGCAGAGGCAGACACTGAGAAAGACGTCCAAAGCGACAGGGAAAGAGAAAAAGAGGGGGGAGGGGGAGGAGGGAAAGGTTATAAATCGACGGAAAGTGGAGTGAGGACAGAAGTCGGGGGAGCTCGAGAGGCAGAAGCTACTGCCCCAAGGATATAGAAGTGAGAGCTCCCTCTCTCCTACTTGAATCGCTTTCTTCCCTTGGATTCTTCTCCTACCTCTGATTGCTCCTTCTCAGCTCTTTGCTGGCTTCAACCCCTTAACCCTGGGGGTCCCTAGCCCTCAGACCCAGGGCCTCTTACCTGTCTTCATTTACTCACTAGAGGAGCGCATCCTATCTGGATGTGTTAACTGTCATCTGTGTGTGGCCTCCCACCTTCACACTCCAGCCAGACCTGTCTCCTCTGAATCAATGACTAACCTACATGTCTTGGGTGTCCAGACCTTAACGTGCCTGGAACCGAACATCAGCCCTCCCTTCCGAAACCTGCTTTGCCCTCCAGTTTTCCCCAGTTGGGTAAGTGGCAGCTCCCTCCTTCTGGTTGTTGAGATCAAAAACCCTGGAGCCCTTCCGGCTGCCTCTCTCTCACACCTCATATCCAGCCCATCAGAGAGTGCTGTCCTCTCTCCCTTGAAAATGGGTCTGGAATGTTTCCATGCCTCCCAGCTCCCTGGCCACCATATTGGCCCAAACTCCCATCATTTCTCACCCGATTGTTGTAACAGCTTCTCCTCATTGGGCTCCCCCATGCCCACAGTCCCTCTATGGACAGAATAGAGATTTAAAAAACAAACCAAAACCAAACAAAAAACAAGTCGGATTAAGCCACTCCTCTGCTCAGATGTTTCATTCGGAGGAAAAGTCAACATCCTTAAAATGGCCCATGAGGCCCTGCGCCATCTACTCTCCACCTCCTCCCCAACTTCTCCGCCCTCACTCCCTCTGCTCCAGCCATCCTGGCCTCTTCCCTGTACCTTGAACACACCAAGCCTGTTCCTACCTTAGGACCTTTGCACTAGCTGTTCCCTCTTCCTGGAACATTCTTCCCCGCATATCATCATAGTTTAGAGCCTTCAAGTCTTTGCTCAAGTGTCCCATTCTCCATGAGGCCGACCATGGCCATTCTATTGAAATTGTGACTTTCTCTCCCCCCAACAAAGAAAACCTCACCCTCATCACTCTGCTTGATTCCTCCATAGCGCTCAACCCCTTCTAATATGCTGTATAGCTACCTATCTGTTCTTTGCCCCTCTCTCTTTCCCCAGTAGAAAGTAAACTCCATGAAAGCATGGATTTTGTCCTTTGCCCGCTCCCTCACTGCTGTATCTCCAGTACCTTGAATAGTGCCAGGTACCTAAAAGAGACTCAAAAATATTTGAAAGAAGAGGGACTTCCCTGGTGACGCACTGGTTAAGAATCCACCTGCCAATGCAGGGGACGCGGGTTTGAGCCCTGGTCCAGGAAGATCCCACATGCCGTGGAGCAACTAAGCCCGTGCGCCACAACTGCTGAAGCCTGCGTGCCTAGAGCCCGTGCTCCGCAACAAGAGAAGCCACCGCAATGAGAAGACGCGCACCGCAATGAAGAGTAGCCCCCGTTCGCCGCAACTAGAGAGAGCTTGTGCGCAGCAGCAAAGACCCAACGCAGCCAAACATAAATAAATAAATTTATTTTTTAACAATATTTGAAAGAAGGGAAGAAGGGAGGTAGTTGGTTGGAGGGGAGGGAAGGAAGGGGAATGAAAGAGGAGAGAAAGAGAGTCCCCGGAGGAGGGAGCAGCATGGGCAAAGGGACGGTGGCCTGGGCAGGCATACAGGGTGGGGAGTACTTAGAAGGAAGGCCCTGGGGCTGGGGTGTTTGAGCAACTTCTTCACCAGCCTGCTACCCAGGCTGAAGGAGCACTGGTGGGGGATACAGCAGCCCATCTCTGCCGAGCCCCCCAACCCCATGGCAGAGAGCACCAGCTCCACCTCAGGCCCCAGCTGGGCGTTGGAACCCCAGGACTGTGGGTGGTACTGTATGGGTAGGCCCCAGTAACAGCCACAGTAATTACTGGTTGTGTGCGATTAGGGATAATTATGCTTAATAAGTCCAAAAGTAATTACCATGCAGGCAGCTTGCTGCTTTGGAAAACAGAGACCCCCCCCCCCAGCAGTGAGCAGGGGCCAGGGACTTGAGAAGGGGGAGAGAGGGCTTCATGGAATGGCAGAGACGCTGGTCCGTTTCTCCAGCAGATGCCTGAATCCTCCCAGGGGCACCCACACCAGGGGCTTGCTCCCCTCCAGTGATGAGGAGCTCGCTATCACACAGGCAGCTACTTCTGTCACTGGAAGTCTGCACATACCATTTTGCATACAATTTTGGCTGTTCCTGGCTGTGCTGTGACCTCTTCACTTTCTCACTCAACATCTTAGCACGTGCAGAGACACAGAACTGAAGTATCATTGTAAAACCACTGAAGTACATATTGCTCCTGGCTGTCTTATTGACTCACAACATCACTGAGGCAGCATTTCTCATTAGTCCCACTGCGTGAGTGAAGAAACCCAGCCTCTTGGAGGCCAAGCCCCTAGCAGTAGTGAATAACAGAGTCAGAACTCATATTTCAGCCTGTTTGATAGCAAAAGCTCTGTTCCTAACACCTAAGCTTTACTGCTCCCCCTGGGACCACACAGAACCAACCCAATGCATCTTCCTAGAAACTAACCCACAGCACTTCAAGTCTTTTCTTTTTTGCTCTGGAGAGAAGCAGTGGCTGGACTCCTTGCACTGTGCCCAGGAGGCCATGTGACACAATGAAAGGAAACTTGGTTCCTTCCATTGGTTCTGCTGCCAGCTAACTCTGTGGCCTGGAACAAATCACCTGACCTGTATGGGCCTCTGTTTTGCCATCTGCAGAAAGTGGGGAGGGGGCCCCAATTCGTGATCTTTGGTTCTGCTCCCTAAGGCCAACCCTAAGGCCTGAGCAGCTCCAGGCCCACACTAGCACAAGGCTTCCATAGCTGGGGCCTGGGAAGACTTAGCAGCCTTCTCCAACCCCTGGGACAGTCTCCTTTCTTCCTCTGGCTGGAACTGCCCTTTAGAGGCACTTCAAGAAGATGCCTTAGAAGGGACAATGACCAACACTCTGCTCTGGACACACAACCCTGCCCTTCCATGACCCCAAACATCTAATACCTTCAACTTCGTTTTTAGTTCTTGATCTCCAGAGGAAGGGGAGGGAAGTGGAAGCTTGGAGGACACCAAGAATATCATAATGAAATGAAAATAAATGCCCTCCTTAAGTTTTCAGCCCTCATATGGGTAGAGATTCCTTTGTACGATTATAACAACGTATGGTGGCTTATAGGATGACACTTTGATGTCCATTTTCTCACGTGATCTCTACATCAACCCTGTCGAAGCATGAATGGTGCTGTCCACATTTCAAACATTAGGCAACTGAGGGCCAGGAAGTAGGAGCAACTTGTCCAAGATCGCACAGCTAGCAAAAGGTAGAACCAGCCTTTGAATCCAGATGTGACACCAAAGCCTGTGTTTGCGATCACTATTCTGTACCTCCTCACAGCTTCAAAGCCAGCTGCTCTGGAATCTGGAAATCAAATAAGAGAGTGATGCAGTCTGCAAGGGCCCAACCCACCCAGTCCCACAGCATTAGAGCCCAAGGGGGTTGTCAGAAGCTAGTGAAGCTCTCTGGCCCAATCCTGCTGGCATCTGTCTTGGTAGAATGTCCAGTGTGACTATTTCTCCACTGAGGATTTTCCTCAGGGTCTCAGAGGGAAAGAGATGTATCTGAAAGAGCAAATACCACAATAAAGGCATCTCACTATGGCTGGAGCAGTTCAATGTGGGGACGGAGAGCACATGGACATAATTGAAACCACTCCAGCACCCTAAATCTCCAGGCCTGAAGGCAGAGGGAAAGAATGGAGTGGACTTCAGAGGACCACAAATATTGGATCAGGAGGGAATATGCACCCTCAAGCTCTCAGAGTAGAAGAAAAATTGCTACTACTATAAAAAAAATCAAGTTGCCAACCACCCGTAAAATCTGTTCCATTAATATGAAGCATATAAAATGATTTGTTTTTCTGCCACAGTATGAAAATTACAAATTTATTAAGGAAAATCAGAAAATAATATCACTGAAAAACAATGATCCATGGGAGAGGTGGGCTAGCTTTTGGATATGCAAATATTCCCCAAAGAAGTGGGGTCCCAAACCACACCTTGAAAGATTTTCAAATGTACAGAAACTGGGCCATGACCCCAGGAGATTCTGATTCAACAAATGAGATGCAAGGCCTAGGAATCACCGTGATGATGAACTCTCCCCAAGAGATTTTGCAGCAGCCATTCCAGCCTGGTCAGGAGTTGGGGACCACTGCCCAGGTACTAGCCATATTTCAGCACCAGGGACAGGGACACACACGCTGGCTCTCTCAAAAGTGCCTGGTCACTCTGCCTGTAGGGGCGGGGGGAGGGAGTTTAGCTCTTTTACCTTTTTTGGTAGGAGGAGAAAAGTGGGAACTTCTCACCTCATCACACTCTCCCTGGTGGAGAGGAAAGCACACCCTCTTTACGGCCTTCCAGGGCATGAAAAGCTAATGGAAGTGGGGCGGAGAGGATCACATCAGTCTTGAAGATGAGGGACACTCTCTCCTCCCCCCCAGAAAAGACCTCCTGCTTCTACTCGACAATGAGGGAGAAGGGAGGAGGGAAGTGAAGGAGTCGTGGGCTGGGAGTTCTGCGTATTAGGTCTCCCTCTAGCTCACTGTACAGCCTTGGGCAAGCCACTTCTCTCTGAGCCTGACTATGGCATTTCCTGAGCCCTGTGGCTGGTAGGGTAAAGCTGGGGGTTGACTTCAGATCTTTCTGATGACTCAGATAATGCTTCCTCTCTCTACCTCATTCACCATGGTCTGGAAACAGTGAGTAATCCCAAACCAGTATTTGTCAAACTGCGACCTTCAAAAGTGGGCATGTCCTAAGAGACAGGTGTTTTATGCTTACAAAGAAGAAAGGGGGAGTACTTTGAGATGTCCAAAGGTAAGCAAAGGCAAACAGATCTTTTTGCTGTAGGACTTCTGGGGCTTCTAATGTGCTATTGTGTGTTGATTATTCCCAAGATGATGGGGAGAAGTGCTCAGTGTTTCTCAGACTTTCTCTCATGGAACATCTATAGGAATAGCTAAGTCATTCAGCACTTATTACATACCAGGCACTGCTCTAAGATCTTTCCTTTTTGGTTTTTGTTTGTTTGTTTGTTTTTAACATCTTTATTGGAGTATAATTGCTTTACAATGGTGTGTTAGTTTCTGCTTTGTAACAAAGTGAATCAGTTACACATATACATATGTTCCCATATCTCTTCCCTCTTGCATCTCCCTCCCTCCCACCTTCCCTATCCCACCCCTCTAGGTGGTCACAAACCACCTAGCTGATCTCCCTGTGCTATGCGGCTGCTTCCCACTAGCTAAGAGATCTTTCCATTTTAAGGCATTTTTTTCTTCACAACAACCTATGAAGCAGGTGTTATTATTGTTACCATTTTGCAGAAAGGGAAACTGAGGCACAGAGGGATCAAATACTTATCCAAGGTCACGTGGCTAATATGCTGCCAAGCAGGGATTTGTTAACCTAGTCAGACAGGCTCCAAAGTCTGTGCTTTAACCACGTCCCACCTTGAGGACCTGGAGTTCATAGGCCACAGTGTGGGAAATGCATGTCTATTTAGCTTTGGAAATTTTAGCAATAGATTTTCCTTTTCAATTTTGCTGGCTTTGGGCTGTGTTTCAATTCACTGAGCAAACAGTGGCAGGAGAAAGGAGAGGAGAGTGGCTGGAGGAAGGAAGGAAGGAGAAGGGAGAAGGTGAAAGAGAGAGAAAGAGGGCAACAGAGGAGAAAGAACAAGTGCGAGAGAGAAGGAAGAAAGGGAAGGATGTAGATGGATAAGGAGGGGAGAAAAGAGGGGAAAGAAAAAGACCTCCTCCCCTCAGCTCCTCTTCCTGGGGTCCTCCCCCAACTTCCTCCAAAGCCCCCACTTTCCCCCATCCTCCTCCGTGAAAGCACCACCCTTCTCCACAGCCCAGATGAGGACCCCTCTCTGGGCAGTGCTCTGGAGGACACCTGGCGGGGGAAGGATCTGGAGCTGGTCCTGCCTGCAAGCCCCTCCATCTCCAGAGCCCTATTCTGGGCCTCGCCTCTCTCCAGCCACTTTTCTGTACAGTCTCCCCAGAGCAAACCAGCCTGCCTGCCACCCACCACCGCCAGGAACTGCTGCTCCCTTGCTGTCTCCCTGGATCTTCCAAAAGGGCCTGACATGGTTTCTCTCCAGCACCTCCTCCCTGCTTAGGTGGCTCAGTCGGCTCTAGGACTCAGCTGTGCCTCTCATCTTCCGGTCTTAAAAAAACCCGAAACACAGATCCTGCTTCTCTTCTCACATGGAGCATCAGCACCAAATTGGAGCATCACTGGTGACAGTCCCTGCTCAGGGCCCAGCCCTGGGGCTTCCTTGAGGGCATCAGGGTGATGTCATCTCAATGGCCTGAGACACCAGTGGACTCCAGCCCCATCCAGGTCAGCCCCCACCCCAGCCTCAGGCCTCTCACTGCCCAAGACACCTCTGGGAGGAAATTCAGGGTCAGTGTTGCCACAGTAACCATGGTACCAGAGCTTGGTACTCACTATGCTCAGCTTATAGAATTATATGACCTGGAATTTTAAAATGAGAAGTAGCTAACGTCATGGAAAGAGCAATGGACTGGGATTCAGGGGGCCCACTTCTGGCCGCAGCAAAGTCACTATCAAGCAAAGTGACTCTGACAAGTTGCCTGTCCCTGCTGGGACTCAGCTGCCCAGCCTGTCAAATGTACACCTATGTGAATGTGGGGAGGGTTGGATGGGCTGATCCCCAAGATCTATAAAATTGGTGGATGCATGAAGTACCCCTCAACATTCACCTACCGGCTCCTGGGAGAGGGTGAAAAAACAGTCCAAAGAGTATTATCAAAAGCTCTGTTTCAGTTCTAATTCCCACAGCCAGAAATCAGAAACGTATTAGTCCAAGGAAGCCAACTTCCCTCACGAGTTGGTTTCTCTTAGAAAAAAACTACATCCCTGAGGCTGCCAGGAATCTTTGGTCTTCATCCCATCTACCCATCCCTAAAAACAGCCCTTCCTTTGACTCAGTAATTCCCCTTCCAGAAATCTATGCTCAGAAAATCACCTAAAGCATAGAAAAAAAAGCTTGAACACAAAGAAATGCATCACTATGAGGCTTACATCAGGGAAAACTTAAGAGTCCATCCAAGTGTCCAAATATAAGGGAATGGCCAAGGAAGTTAGGGTACAAATCCCCAACCAGAATATTGTGACTGTCATTAACAATTACCCTTACAGAGAGTTTTTACTCACACAGGAAATTGCTTATGCTTTAATATTAAGTAGAAGAAATAAGATGCCAACTGGTGTGTGCTGTACGATTTTTTTTTAAGGGCATAGAAAAGACAAAAAAACTTGGTTTAGGGTAAATTTTATTTTATTTCTTGAATTCTACTTTCCAAATCTCTACAGCTAGCGTGTATTATTATATTCTAGAAAGATTAATAAATCATTTTTAATGTGTGCCTTGACAGGGAGGCAAGAGGGTTTGACAGTTCTTGGTTCAAATCCTGACTCTGACATCCTCTAGCCATGGGCCTGATGATTTCCTTGACCTCTATGCCATGGTTTCCTCGCATGCAGATGACACCTAGTGTGAAGATGGGATTCGACGAGGTCCCTAGAGCACCTAGCACGGGACCTGGCGCATAGTAGGTGCACGGTAAACAGAAGCAATTAGCCGGATTCTGTGTGGCTGTCATCTCAGACCCAGGCTGGCTGAGGCCTCAGCGGCCTTCCTGAATCTTGGCCTCTGCCTCTCAGCCTGTAGTCTTCACTCTCTCATGCTCTCCCAGCCCCGTCTCTGGCCCCATTTGGAGAGTCTGTGCCCTGTGTGCCCTGCCCCTGGCACAAGCCCATTCCAAGATACCAGCCACCCCAGATCCTGCTCAAGGAGCTGCCCTTAGGGTTCCCCCAGGATCTCCAGCTGGGTTCACACTCTCCCCCAACCCCTCCCCACTGCAGGCTGGCCCACTCCCCAGCCCCCTTACAGCCCCATGGGCTGGGGCCTCCCCCCTGGCCAAGGATTCTTGGCCCCAGCTGCTCTAAATGAAATTCTCCAGCCCTGGGGACTGTCCCTTTTCACAGCCTTTGCCACTTTCTCTGGGTCCTCTGGGGAAAACTCAATCGGGCCTGAGTCCGCCTCTGCACCCTTAGACAAGGGACAGGAGCATCTTTCAATGAATCAGCCGGTATCAGCACCCCCACCCACCAGGCCTGGTGACAGACCTATTTTACCTCTGATAATTCCACCAGTTTTTGGCACCTAAGAGGCAGGGAGAGATGGAGCAGGCAAGAGAACAATGAGTATTTTGTGGGAGCCAGAGGCCACTGAAGATCTCTGCCGACGACAGGCAGACAGGAAGAGGCAGGGGAGAGGTGTCTGCGCTGCAGGGTGGGGAAGAAGGCAGCGCCTGAGGGACACGAGCCTGAAACCCATCCTCCCTCCGTGCCTTCTCTCCCTCTCATTTCTTCTTGATTCCTTCTGCTTTCTTCCCTCCTTTCCCTTCATTTGTCCTTTTTTCCCTCTTCCCTCTTTGCCTCCTCCTTTCTTTCCTTCATTCCTTCCTTTGCTCATTAATTCATTCCTATTCTTAATTCCTCTTCCATCTATTTGTTAAAGGGATATCCCTCTTGCTCCTGCTCTGTGCTGAGTCCTGTGCTGGGCACTGGAGACACAGATGAACAAAACACAGCCCAGGTCCTCAAGGACACTGACCCTTATAACCCCATCACCCCAGAGCACCGTGGGGGCCAGAGAAGCCCGGACTGATTTGTCTGGGGGAAGCTTCCCTAAGGAGGTGCCGGCCCTGCAGGAGGATGAGACCTTTGCCCAGCGGGCAAGGCAGGGCAAGGCATCCAGGCAGAGAACAGTGTGTGCAAAGGCACAGGGGAGGAACTGGCTGGGAGTGGCCCGAGGGGGGACTGTGGCCAGATGGTGAGATGATGCCTCTCGCATGACTTACTGTGGGCCGGGCGCTTCAATAAGCACTCTCTTGTACAATGGGGAAACTGAGGCTCAGAGAGTTATGTGACTTGCTTAACATCACACAGCCAGTAAATGGTAGAGCTGGGACTTGAATCCAGACTACGTAGCAGCCGTTTCCCCACAGCCCTGCCCTGGGCCTCCCAGAATCACAGAGTGGCCGAAGGTGGGAGCTAGGAACAGGCAGGAAAATCATCACCACCAAAGGCCTGTAGGTGGCAGTGCTGAGTGCCACCAACTAGGAGCCTGCAACTTAACCCTGAGCCACCACCTCCCCATCTCTAAACGCAAATAATAACCTTCTCACTGCTGGTGTCTCCTCCTGGCTCAGCAAAGGAGCAGCCTGGGGCAAAGGAAAGACTGAGGGCTTTGGGGGCAGAATCCTGGGTCCAGGTCCCAGCTGCATGACCTCACCTCTCAGAACCTCAGTGTCCTCAGGTATAGACTGCTGACAATAACATTCCCCTCAATACCTAATGGAAGTAGGGATTCCTGATATCTACATGAAATTACACAAGTTAAGTACTAACTACTCTACCTGCATTCATTCATTCATTCATTTTATTTAGAAAATAGACACACAGTGTCTATGTGTGCCTGGCACTGAGCTAGACGTGGGAGTGGGGTTGAATACCCCCGAGTCTAAAAAGGCCAAGGTCCCTGCTTTAATGGTCTGCGCATGCCGGGGGTGAAGAGAGCAGAGTGACAAAAAATAAAACTGGGCAACATAATGGCAAGTGACTGAGACAGAGTGATCATGCAAGCCTTCTCTGAAGGAACAAATGGCAAGAAGAGTCAGCCATGCAAAGACCTGGAGAGACATTCTGCAGAGGGGACAGCATGTGCAAAGGCCCTGAGGAGGCAATGGGCTCGGTGTCTAGGAGGCTGGTAAGGCTGAAGACAGGGAGTGGTGGGGAAAGTGGCAGGGCTGAGGTTGGAATGGTGAGTATGGCCAGGTCAGGATGGGGTCCTAGAATGTCTGCAGAAGGAGTTTGACACATAGCAGGGGCTCAATATTAATAGCTAAAGGTATGATCTCTGGTCCCCTGCCCTCATTTAGTAGCTGGGGAGACTGAGACTGACCCATCAGCCTCACCCTTTGCCTATAAGGGGCCAGCTCTGGCTTGAATGACTGCCAGTTCATCTGCTAATGGCCTAGTGGCCTGTCCCGATACAGAGGGCCTTAGGGGCCACTACACATCAGGTCTTGAGTTCTGAATAAAATAAAGTGGAGCCCAGGGCTTCCCTGGTGGTGCAGTGGTTGAGAGTCCGCCTGCCGATGCAGGGGGACACGGGTTCGTGCCCCGGTCCGGGAGGATCCCACATGCCACGGAGCGGCTGGGCCCGTGAGCCGTGGCCGTTGTGCCTGCACGTCCGGAGCCTGTGCTCTGCAACGGGAGAGGCCACAGCAGTGAGAGGCCCGCGTACCACAAAAAAAAAAAAAAAAGTGGAGCCCAGGGGTGACCACCTTTTCTGACCACCTCCAGCCTCACCTGTTTCACATGCTTTAACACTGTACAGTGATGGAAACCAGGAATAGGTGGCCCTTGAGTCCAGGTGAGCCCTCGGGAGTGGCCAGGCCATCCCAATCAGGAAGGAAATTAATCCTGAATTGATTGAGGTCTGGGAAGCTGCAGGGAAGGGATCCTTTCCCAGAAGCTGAAGCCCTGAACCCCAGGTGGCAGCGAGGAGAGTTGGGGGGGGAGTAGGTTTCCCACTACCACCCTCAACACCTGTGAGATGTGCTCAAGTTTTCTGGTGACCCTCTCAGAGCCCCCCCCAAGAATGGCTGGGGAACCGCTGCCTGGCTGTCAGATGCCCAGAACTGCCGTTCCTCAGGACGACCTTCCCAGAACTACTCCATCCCTGTTTGGTGCATTCTCTTTCTCTCGCAGTCTCTGTCTCTCTGATCTCTCCCTCTTTCTCTCCTCACTCCTCATCTCCATCCTCAAACTCTCTCCACCGCCTCTCTTATTTCACTTTGCTCCCTTGTCTCTACCCCCATCTCTTGTTCCTCTTTTCTGAGTTGACCAATTGCTGGTTGGTTGACTGATTCGTTTCTCTCCCTCTCCTGGTTCCCAGGAGACTTCCAGGGAGTCTGTAAGGAGGCATGAAACTCAAGGTCAACAATGATCCAGTCCACATTCTCGGGTGGTCAGCTGGTCAGGCTCTGTCCGGGAAATGACATCTGCATCACCAAAGGGAGAGAGGCCTGCTGGTCATTGGAAGACCCCCTCCCGAGAGTGTTTCTCTCCATGGTGCTGTAGATGAAGACTGCAATGGGAGGCTTTGAGTTCGAGGTGTGTCCGCCAGCAAGTGTCTGCAGGACAGCAGCCCCCTCTGTGCCACCCAATACGAGCCAAACTATTGGCTGCCAGGGGTACCCAAGGGACAGTCAGGCTGAATCACCTGGGGAACTTGTTGCAAACACAGATCCTAAGGCCCAACGAAGAATTACTAAACTGGAGTTTTGGGGGCTGTAGCCCTAGCGTTTGTATTTTTAACAAGATCCCTGGGGATTTTGATGGACAGTGGGAACTGAGGAAGCCAAGCAGGACGGGGGCTGGAGCAAGGGGAGTTCTCGCCCTCTTTACTGAATCATTCACCATCTCCCCCTACGTGCCAGGCAGTGTGCTCAAAGCTGGGTATTCATGGGTGAAGAAAACAGACACAGCACCTGCCCTGTGGCCCTCATTCTACCAGGATCCTGACTCAAATCCTAACGTTCCTACTGTACCCCAAGCAGTCTGGTCCTGCCCTTCTCTCCCCTGCCCTCCTGCAACTCACCCCCTCGTGCCAGCTGCACTGGACCTCATCTGGCTCCTGGAATGATCTGCACCCTTCAGACCACCAGGCACTTTCCATGCAGCTCTGTTCCATCTGCCCTCCCTGTCTTTGCCTTGTTAAACCCACTCATCCACCAGAAACATTGGGAGTAAAATGGCTAAGATGCTGGATTCCAAAGCCAGAGGGCCTGGGTTCAAATCCCTACCCTGCTACTTACCAACTGTATATATTGGGCAACTTCCTCCTTCTTTGTGTGCCTCAGTTTCCCAATCTGTAAAATAATGATAATCATCATTTCCTCAAGGAAGACCCAAATCCCAAAACCAACCCTAGCTCCCTGTTGCACGTTTCCTTAGCGGTCTCTGCTTTGGGGGGTAGAGCTTAAAACTGTTTGTCACTTGTTTCCATTCATAACTATTGGAGCCGTGTCTGTCTTCCCCACAAGGGCGAACACCATTTCTACTTAGTCCTCGCCGCTGGACCCCATGCCCAGCACAAAGCCTGATGCTTCCTGGGAAGTCACAAAATATTTGTTTTCAAGCCGGGCAATCTTGCCTCCTCCAAGTCAGCCTCAGCACGAGTCACTAGCAAAGAAACAAGCGTCTTAGACCCAGAAATCATCCCAAGGCCACTTGAAGGACGGACTGTAGTCTCTTGAGAGAATGACAAAGAGCGGGGGTGGGGGGCCTGGCGGGGGGTGGGCAGGGGGTGAACATGTTAATCACTCGGACCTATAACGCCTTTAACTCCCTTCAACACCCCCTCTGGCCGGCTGCAGCCTCTCGGGAGAAGGGGCCAGGCTACTACTCCAGGAAGGAAGCCCGGACTGAAGTGCTACTTGCCTATTTTCTGCGCAAGGCATCTGGAAACCACACCATGAGTTCTGGAACCTTCCTTCTCCAAGGGAAGGATTCCATGGCCAGCCACGGGGAATATGAACCCCTGAAGGACTGGTGGACGGAGAGCCCTCAGCTCTCTTCTCCCAGGTCCAACCAGCATGTCCTGAGGTCCCCTTGGAAGGGACTGAGGGAGGAGCCCCTCCCTCACCCCTGACTGCGTAAACCAGAAGATGAGGAAAGACAGTCTTATGTGGGTACTTCCCCTTTCATTCTTGATGAACTTAGCGTCCATACAGTCCTCACGGAATGTTGGAGCTGTCAGGGAACTTAACAGAAAAAGACATTTACTCTGAGCCTTCAGTAAGTCCCTTCCCTTCTCAGAGTTTGTTTTCTCCACCTACAAGAGGGCCGCTAGACTCCCTTCCAACCGGAAACCAAGATAGTCCTGGTAAACCTAGGCAAGCAAGGGCTTCGGCATGTGGAGTTAGAGGGACAGCAAAGACTTCCCTCAAGTTGGCCGTCCTCCTAGGGCAGTCATAAAGACCACAAGGCTCTTAAGTGACCAAAAAGCCTAGGACGGTTTCCATCAAAACACACGTATTAGAGTGGTGCCTCTAGGTACGGTCTTAACCACAGAGGATCTTTCTTTCCCATGGCCGTCAGGGTAATTTGCCTGTGTTCTCTAAGACATGCCTTTAGGCTCCTTTGTATTAATTATGTGTCCAGTCTCCCTCAGAGAGCTGTAAAGATCCCCCATAATCAGGAAGCACACTTACTTTTGTGTCCCTGGTAATAAGAGACACTGTATCCTGTGTGCCGATGGACACTCACTAAATGTCTGCTGGCTTGAGTTTTTTTAAAAAATCAATTTTGCAACTGCTGGCTGTGTGATGTCAGGCAAGTTTCTTAACCTCTCTGAGTTCAATTTTCTTATTTGTAATATGAGAATTAAAAATGTACCTGCCTGCAGGGTCCTTTTGAGATTAAATAAAATTATGCACATAAGGTGCTTAGCTCTACATCTATCACAGATAAAGCTCTCAATAAATGTTGATAATAGTATTAGTAATTGTGGTAGTGATGATGGTGGTGATGGTGACAATGATGGTGGCAATAGTGATAATGGTGGTGGTGATAGTAGCTGTGTGGCTGGCAGTGGTGATCATGGTGGCAAAATTGATGGTAATGATGGTGTGGTGGTAGTGGTGATGGTGGTGATGGTGGCCCTGTTGGTGGTGGTGGTGGAGGTGGTGGTGATGGTAGTGATGGTGGTAGTGGTGATGGTGGTGGTGGTGGTGATGGTGACCATGTTGGTGGTGATGGTGGTGATGCTGATGGTGGCCATGTTGGTGATAGTGGTGATGGTGGTGGTGGTGGTGATGGTGGCCATGGTGGTGGTGATGGTGGCGGTGCTGATGATGGCCATGTTGGTGATAGTGGTGATGGTGG
>RJWK010054858.1:0-14905 GCA_004363435.1 Platanista minor
TCTAATTAGTTTTAACTTTGAACATGTCACTCACTCTTCTGGCCTTGGATTCTGCATTGGACAAATGTAGGGATTAGACCTGATGGTCCTTAAGATCCCTTTTAGATTTGAACTTCAATGAGACAATGGGTCTTGGAGGTATATTTACAACTAGCCCACCCTTTCCTCCTCCACAACCCTCAGCCATCATTCTCATCAGCTGTCCCTTAACTTTTGATTTCCAGCCCTTCCCTACTGGGTCTTAGAAATGCTAAAGGGAACTTCTGACATTTTCAATTCCTGGGCCTGAGCGCCCCCTAGGCACACAGAGAAAAATTGTAGCTCTGGGGGAAGACGGTGTCTCACTACGGTCAGCCCCAAAGCCTTGAACTTCCCTGTATGTACTCTGAGGCAAGAACGCTGGGGCAGGGAGGGAGCTAGGAAGGACAAGAGGGAGTGGGTGGCAAGCTCTGTCATCAACCAAACATTGCAGGGGCTCTGTGCGGCTGTCCCCCTAACAACAGGTACATTCAGAACGGAAGGAGGTGAGCTAGAGGTGGAGCAGACCCTGCCCCGTGGAAAGAAGTCAGGGGCCACATAGTGAATGTATCAGGCTAAAGAGTAGTTACCGGAAAAATGTTACTGTTCAACTAAATCCATTTGCAGAAGATGATCCAAAGGTTACTAGATAAACATCAGTTATTTGCATTTTGCTAACTTTGCCTTCCTGTTCCTATAAATATCACGCATGCATATCACTGGATTCCACCTTTGTGTATAGACGTTTTTGGCTGTTTTTTTCATTTCTGGTACTGTTTTGTATACATACCTCCCACACTCATAGCCCACATAAACATTACCTTAAACCTTTTGTACTATGGCTAAACCATAGCGAGGCACTTATTGAGAAGAAAATTCATGCCTGTGTATATGTATGTGGTATTAAGTGTTCACTGTGTATGTTTGGGATGTATGTATTATATGTGATAGTATGTGTCTGCTGTGTGAGTGTGTCTTGGTATATATATGGGGTATATGTTCATGTGTGTGGTATGGTATGTGTATTTGTGTGTATACGTTTGTGGCATATATATTTGTGTCTGTGTGTGTATGTGGTGTGCGTGTGTGTCTGTGTGTATGTGAATGTCTCTGGGTTTGTGTGTGGTGAAGTGTGTGGAGGGTTTTGTGATGGGTGTGGTGTGTATGTGTGTCTCTGTGTGTGTGTATGTGTGGTCTGTAGTGTATATGTGTGTGTGTGTGTGTGTGTGTGTGGTGAATCTCTGTGTGTGGAGGTGTGTGTGGTATGTACGTGTATGTCTGTGTGTGTGTTGTGTACATCTGTGTGTATATTTGTGGTGCATATGTTTCTGTGTGTGATATGTGGTGTGTATGTTTGTGTCCCTCTGTGTGTGTATGTTTGTGTTTCTGTGCCTGTGTGCGTGTTCATTCCTGTATGGGGACTTCAGTCCCACAGGTCTTGGTCCTGGGCCCTTCTCTCAGACTTCAACATCTGTGCCAGAATACAGAGACTTCCTAGGCACTCACATGGACTGCGGTTTGTGTCCGGAGAGAGTGGAGAAGGCATGTCCTATTGCAGGTGTTTACAAGCTTGCACAGTCGTGTGCCTGGGTGTGTGATATGCCAACTGCTTCTGCAGAGGACAGGTGTCAGCAGTTATCAGCAGAGACAGGACCCTCAGGAAGCAATTACCACAGGCACCAGGCTGCTTGAATTCCTGGGGGGTCTGTTTTTCCCCTAAGATCATAATTTGATTCTCTATTAAAAGAAAAAAAAAGGCAAAAAGAAAAATCTCTTGGTTGAATCAGTCAGTCATTGTTATTTGGCCCTTCCATCTCAACATCCTCTGACCCTAGAAGCACTCAAATCCACCAAATGGCCTTTCCCCTATACTCTGGCTTCAGTTCTCTGCGGGACTTGCGCACACAGCTCCAACTCCCTCCACCACATGGGCACCTCTTCTGTGTCTCTCTCATCATCGTTGGCCTTCTGCCTTCCTGACCCGGATCAGACACAGAAGGTGAAGAAGACTGAGGCCACAGGATCTAGGTTTAATTCTCTGTTTAAATCCCTGATAATTAATTCCTCTAATGTTCATTGAGTAGGTGTGGCCACATGCTGGGTTAGGCATGCAAGATACAGTGATGGGTAGAATAATATGGTAGTTAAGAGCGAGGGGTCTAGAATAATATAGAACCTGTTTACCTCCCATCCTCACCTCTTAATCTATGACCTTTGACAAAGCAACTTCCTTAAGGCTCTGCTGCCTTATTTGTGAAATAAGTACATACCTCACTGGATGGCTGTGAGGTTAACCTGGCATGAAGTACATAGAAGAGTGCCTGGAATGTGATAGTCCACACATGTTAGCTCTTGTGTGGACTGGCTCACAGACCTTCCTTCCAGCCTCCCAGGTAGAGGGAGACATTGGGAAGCCAAGCACCATGTTTTCTGGATGTCTTTGCAGTCAGAGTTCTAGATGCAAACTGTCTTCCATCATGTAGATGCACTCAGCATAAGAAGTGCAAGGCATAATCTGCTCCCTTTTGTGAAATGTGAAATAAAATGGAGTCATTTATGTCAAGGGGTCTTAAAATGGAGCTGGGAGGTTATTAAGGAGGTGAATCTTATGCATGTCCTCACTGGGTGGAACCATGAAGGTTTGAACTGAAACCACAAAAATTCCAAGGACTCTATAAGAACACCTGAAGACTGTCATAGTAACAAACTTTTGCCTTCCTCTAGTGATAGCCTTCGCATGAAATCATGATTAGCCAAGACTAGCTTCCACTTCCAACTCCAATTAAGACTTTGTAATGCAGACCTCCCATCTTTGCCTTTATCTGGTTTTTATTTATTTATTTTTTGCTTTGAATAACCAGCTTCTAATACTTGTTTCTTTAAAAAAATTTTTTTTTGAAGTATAGTTGATTTACAATATTGTGTTAGTTTCACGTGTACAGCACAGTGATTCAGTTATATATATATATATAAATACACATATAAATATAAATAAATAAATAAATAAATAAATAAATAAATAAATAAATATATATATATATATATATATATATCTTTTTCAGATTCTTTTCCCTTATAGGTTATTATAAAATACTGAGCATAGTTCCTGGTGCTATACAGAAGGCCCTTGTTGGTTATCTATTTTAGTGTGTATATGTTAATCCCAAACTCCTAATTTATCACCCCTCTCCCTTTCCCCTTTGGTAACCATAAGTTTGTTTTCTATGTCTGTTGGTCTAGTTCTGTTTCATGTATAAGTTCATTTGTATCTTTTTTTTTACATTCCACATATAAGCAATATCATGTGATATTTGTCTTTGTCTGGCTTACTTCACTTAGTATGATAATCTCTAGGTCATTCCATGTTGCTGCAAATGGCATTGTTTCATTCTTTTTTATGGCTGAATAATAATCCATTGCATATATATGTATACACACACACACACACACACACACACACACACCGCATCTTCTTTATCCTTTCATCTGTCGATGGACATTTAGATTGCCATGTCTTGGCTATTCTGTTCTATTCTATTCTTTTTTTTTTTGGTGGTAAGCGGACCTCTCTCTCACTGTCGTCGCCTCTCCCGTTGCGGAGCACAGGCTCCGGACGCGCAGGCTCAGCTGCCGTGGCTCACGGGCCCAGCTGCTCCGCGGCATGTGGGATCTTCCCGGACCGGGGCACGAACCCGCGTCCCCTGCATCGGCAGGCGGACTCTCAACCACTGCGCCGCCAGGGAAGCCCACTGTAGTTTTGATGTGCATTTCTAATAATTAGCGATATTGAGCATCTTTTCATGTCCCTTTTGGCCACCTGTATGTCTTCTTTGGAGAAATGTCTATTTAGATCTTCTGTCCTTCTTTGCCTTTAAAAGCCCCTGAACTTTACTCAGTGTCCCCACTAGGGACACTGGGTTGTTACCGAAATCTGTGTGCCCGAATTGCAATTCTTTGATACTAAATAATCAAGCTTTTTGCTTGATTATTGTCTCTGAGGTTTATTTAGGTTGACCCTCTTTTAGCCATTTTTGCTGGCAACCAAAGTTGTGGAAATGTGAGGGTTTTCTGCAGTGGTGCTCTGGAGTCCATTCTCCACCTTCTCGGGCTTTGAGAGGCAGGGACTGTAGCAGAGGTAGCCCCAGCTTCAGGATTCTAGCACAGCTCCCGAGGTGCCCCAGAGGTGATAACTCCCCTGATTGGTCATTTCTGTGTTGTTTTGGAAGCTGTTTCTGGAGCCCTAGCCTGGAATCGGCTCCTTCAACCCTTCTACTAACTTTGCAAGCACATTATGTCTTTATAAACTTCATTTCCAATCATTAAATTAAATCCTATTTAATATAAATAAAGCAATTTCTATTTCCTGGCCTGAATTCTGATGGATACAACTATTATTATTTGTATGTGTTATTAATATTATTATTATAATATTATCTTGTCATAAATAATATATAATATATTATATATTATACACATTAATATAGTACTTGTATATATTAAATAATATTAAAATAATAGCAGCTACCAAATATTGGTTGGTTATACTATAGGTCCAAACGTTTACAGATGTTATCTAATTGCACTGTCCCTGCAAAATCACTCAGTCTTTAAGGGACCCAATCAGAGTGTGAACCTAGATCTTTCTGCCACGTAGATCAGGTGCCTAACCACTGCACCCTATTGTTCCTTCTCTGGTGGAGCTCTTGGTGCAGTGAGGATGGCTACCATGCATGGTAAGAAATACTGAAAAGAGCTGTGGGCCCAGGGCTGTGGGAGCCCAGAATAGAAAATGTCTAAATCTGCCTGGGCCTTAGAAGTCCACAATGGTGTCTGCTCTCTACCTTGGCAAGGGGTCATGACCTCTAGATTCCTTAATATGTTGGAGGACACTGCCTCAAAGATCCAGTGGCCTGTTTCTCAAGTAATAATGATTTAAGAACCCCAAATGTGCTTGTTTGCAAAGGTAACAGTCTGCTCTTGCATCCAGGTGAGTCACTGCAGGCCCTGGGACATTCAGATTCCTTTGTGGGACACATTCTAGCTGGCAGCTGGAGAAGCACATAAGCAGAGGGCTCAGCCAGCCTGGGGCAGATGATGTGTACAGTCACCTTCCAGGTGGCTTTCTCCCCCTGTTTCTCACAAGACTTCTCTGCAGCAACACCTTCTTGCAGGGAATGTCTCAGTTTCAGAGACCTTGCCTTATTCAGGTCTGTACCTCTCGCATCGAGCATATTGCAGATGCTCGGAGAATGAACACATGAATAAATGAATGAAGAAACCCCAGCCTGCAGCTAAGCCGGGCTACCTGGAGAGCTGGATTCTTTGCATTCTATTCTCAGCTCTTTTCTGGCCCTGCTTCTGGTTGTCATGGTTCACTCACATGCCTGGCCTTGCATGGAATTCACTACTCTCATCCTCTTCCCAGCATCTGAAACACTGGGGTTTGCCTTTAACTGATGCTTCTTTTAATTCCATGAAATGATCTATATCTTCATGGGTTGTAATAATTTTCCTTCACTCAGTTTAGAAGCTTATGTGCAAAAACAAAAGCTTATGGCTTCCGGTGTGTGTCTGAAAGGTCTCTTGATCCAGAAACATACAAGACCTTTCTTCAGCTGAAGAACTGATAAGAGTTTCTATCTCTAAGTGGAAGGTTCATCCCAGTAGCCAGTTATAGCTGACCTTTCCTTTTTGGGGGTCTGGGGACCCGGGGCTATACAAATCTTTGCATTTGCATGCTTTACAATTCACAACAGGTTTTTTTATTAAAAAAAAAAAAAAAAAAAAAAAAAAAAAAAAAAAAGGGCTTCCCTGGTGGCGCGGCGGCTGAGAGTCCGCCTGCCGATGCAGGGGACGCGGGTTCGTGCCCCGGTCCGGGAAGATCCCACATGCCGCGGAGCGGCTGGGCCCGTGAGCCACGGCCGCTGAGCCCGCGCGTCTGGAGCCTGTGCCCCGCAACGGGAGAGGCCACAGCAGTGAGAGGCCCGCGTACCGCAAAAACAAACAAACAAACAAAAAAACCTCCCATTGATCAAGATATGCAGAGCAGTTATTATCCCAGTTTCAAAAGAGTAGCTTTTGAAGCCAGAGTCACACAGCTTTAAGTGGCTGAGTCAATCCATGACTCTGAATCCGTGCATTTTCCACTTTTCCTTGGAACTAAATCTTTCCCAGGGCTGTGGCTTCCACTGAGCGGGTGGGGGCCAGGCACAGGGAGTCTGACTTCCTGGCTCTCACCTCCCTCGTTTCCAGGATTCCCTACCATCCCTTAATTTTCAGGTTTTGGGTCCTGTGACATGTTATGAATTAGACAATTAGAAGCCTAATCCTGGAACACATTTTCAGATTCCTAGCCTTTGGGTGATTGGATCCTCTGCCTTCACATTCAGCCAACACCCACGACCACACTTTCAGCAGAGCCCTGGGCAGGGGTGCAGGGAACTGAAGGAGATTCTGGTCCCAGGACAACTTTTAAATGATGTCAGACAAAGACCGCCACAGACACACACTTTAAATAGTCTGAGGTCACAAGGACCTGAAATACCACGGTATTTTACAGGGGGCACAAAAATGGGGCTAAGAAATTATGCAGCTTCTAGAAGATGAGATGACAGAAAGTTACAGTGGAGATGACAAAACACTCTTAAAATAATGATACCAAATATTGCATGCATACAGTGCTTGACAATGTTATAAGCTTTCTCACATATATCATTTCATGTAATTCTCAGAATAACAGCCTTATCAAGCGGCAGAGCAGACAGTAGGATACCAGTTTAAGAAATTAAATCTGAAGCTTAGGGTTGAGGTCTCCTGATCCCAAATCCAGCTCCCTCATGAAAATCAGGACCAATATAATATAAGGTTATTTCAATTTTTTTAAAAGTCTGTAGTCCAAGTTACCTGCTTCTGCCTCTTCCCTGTCTATGCAGGAGTTCAGTCTCTTGCAAATTCCCCCTTGATTAGTTCTGGGAGTCCCTAATTTCTGGGAGTCCAGAGGTTTCTCACATGCATTCAGCAAGAAGACCACTCACAGAAATTTTGCTGCCGGTGACTGTTCCAGTTCTGGCTGGACCCCATGAAGGTCACAGCACCCTAGGCCACTGATCAGGACCCACCCCAGCACTGTCGTTGCCTCTCTGGAGCTGTGCTCTTTCCTGCAACTTCATCAGACCCACCAGTTTCTGCTAGTACTCGTTTCAAGTCCTCAGGCTGTCAAGGATATCTGGTGCTCTGTGGCAGTGTAGGGGACCTCCCTCTTTGTGGAATCATGCTTTGTCAGAGACTCCCAAAGCAGTGTTGTTACGACTGCAGTGTGATACAGGGGTTAACTGAGCAGCTATGTCAGTTTTTATGTATCCAGGGGTGACCTTGGGACAGGTGCATTTAACAGCCACAGAGCTCTACTGGATTCCACTGGGTGTCTCCACAACAGGGCTGTCTATCAGTCAGTCTGAACTTAGGAACCAAATGGAGTGAAGTACATTTTCAGTTAAACCTTTGTTGTTCAAAACTGAAGACTCAAGCAGATTTGGGTAGCCCATCATTCTTCAGTACCTAAGTGCGCTTATTTGGATAGATGGGAACACTAGTCATAAGCCCTCTGATATGTCAGGCTTGTAGTTGTAGGCACAAGTGATCCAGCGACAAATAAGGTGGACACAATTCCTACTCTGTTGGATATTACCCTCTGGAAGGTCAAGGTCATAGCACCAAGTTCTTTGTTTATCTAGGATGAGTTCTTTCCTGGGAGACTTATCTGGATTGTTCACTCTCCTGCTACACACCTCCCTACCATCTCACCTTCCCAACTTGCAAGTAAACATTGTTTTAATTAAATTTTTATTCTGAGATGATTGTAGATTCATTTGCAGTTGTAATGAATAATATGGAGAGATCCTGTGTACCATCTACTTAGTTTCCCCCATCCTGTAAAACGATGGTACAATAATATCACAGTCAGAATTGACATCAACACAGCCAGACACAGAAAATTTCCCCATCTACCACAAGGATCCCTCATATCACTCTGGCATATCCAACCCCACTTCCTTCCCCCATCCTTGATCTCTGGCAATCTGTTCTCCATTCCTATAATTTTGTCATTTTGAGAATATTATATAAATGGGATCATACAGCCTGTGCCTTTTTAGAATTGACTTTTCTTCACTCAGTGTAAGTCCCTAATTATCTGAAGATTCACTGAAGTTCTTTCACCAATAGTTCATTCCTTTTTATGGCTGAGCAGTATTCCATGGTGCAGATGTGCCATAGTTTGTTTGTCTAGTCACCTACTGAAGGACATCTGAGTTGTTTCCAAGTTTTGATTATTATGAATAAAACTGCTCTTTATAGGTTTTTATGTGAATATAAAATTTCATTTCTCTGGGACAAATGCCCAGCAGTGCAATTGCTAGGTTGTATGGTAGTTGCAGGTTTCATGTTATAAGAAGTTGCCACATAGTTTTCTGGAGTTGTGGGACCATTGTCTGTCACCACTAGCAATGTGGGAGGAATCCAGTTTCTCCACATCTTCATCAGAAAGTAAACTTTTAACTGACTACCCCACCAAATCACCAGACCTTCCCAGACAGGTTGAAAGTCACCTAGGGGGCACAGCCTGAGATTGTTTATTTGTTTGTTTGTTTCTCCCAGAGGGCTCTTTAGACTCTGTGCAAATTTGACTTCTACCCAGCATGTCCCACCGTTTCCCTGGACATGTCCAGACATGCCTGAAGCCTCAGAGGGGTCAGCAAAAACTTTCAGCTCAAGCTACATGTCCCTCTGCATACAGTGAGATGTTTAGGGGTTTTATCCCCAGAGCCTCTTCTAAAGAACTGCCCCTCCCCATATCCCCTGCTGGGGAAAGGTGGCCCCCAGATATCAGTTTGTCCCCATCCACTGGACCCAAGGGAGGCTGTCTGTGACTTGTGTAGAGTCAATCCCATTCTTTCCCTTGGTGTCTACTATGTGTCAGGCACTGTTCTAGGTGCTGTAGATAAAATAGTGAACCATTGGGGCTTCCCTGGCGGTCCAGCAGTTAAGACTCCATGCTTCCAATGCAGGGGACGTGGGTTTGATCCATGGTCGGGGAACTAAGATTCCGTATGCCACATGGTGTGGCCAAAAAAAAAGAAAAATATGAAGGGGAAATAGACAGTAAAGAAGCAGGATGATTTCAGATGGTGATAAATACAACAGAGCCTATACCCAGGGCAACGTGATAGAGTGAGTCTCCAAGGAATTCAGCTTTTTCAGTATTAGAATTCCTACTTTTTTTCAAAGCTAATTATTTACATTTTTTCTGTAATATGTTTTCTGATCCTAAGATCCCAAAGTTGACTTTTGCTATCAACAATTCCTTTTATCCATTAAAGATCATTTTATAATTTGGCTTTTTGAATTAAAAAACATTTCTCCAAATAGGGAATGGGGCACTACAGATGCAGTGAAAATACTTTCTTCTTTAATTTCGACACCATATTTTTATGAATACAGCCAAAGACTGCAGGCTTTTGGAAGGTTCTGTTTTTGTCCATTTCTTGTTCTGTGAATTAATCTTCCCAGGTCCTTTCCAAGCAAATACTGTAAAGTCAAACCCCTCACATTCTGTACTAACTAGTTCCAAGCTATTTACATAGATATACATCAAACTTGTTAGCCTCAGCCTGCCAGATATTTCTGCCACTTGAGTCTGTTTTGAACAAATCAGGCGTCTACCAGGCATCAGGTTATCTGTGAATGTGATAACGTGCACTCTTAGATCAAATTTCATCTTCAGGTGTTAAGAGTACAGAACATTGAGGCACGCTTGGCCTTCAGACTGGCATAGTCCACTTATACTCTATGGGCTTAGTTGCTCAGTGAGTTAGGAAGTCACCTTAGGCTTCCCCGTCTTGCCCATGGAAAGTATTACCCATGCTTTGGTAAGATATTTTGCTCAGATCAAGCTACGGTACATTACCTGTTTGGTAATCCCATCAAAAAAGCAAATGAGAGTTGGATGAGACTTGTTCTTAATGATCCCATGTTGGTTTCCAGCTTTTCAGTCCTGTTTGTAATATTACACCAACTGCCTCAAGCAGTTAGCCTAGACTTTTTCTGGTTCTTCCTGCTCTGAACACGAATGAAACAAAAATCTTTGCTGTCCTTAAGCTTCTTGAAATCTTGGCTTCTTCTGACATTGGTCTTTGGAGGCCTTATGTTCCATCTTTTGTGCTCATGTTTATAACATCTGAGTGTCCTGAGAAGCCAAATTGTTAACTTCCATGTATTATTTTTGGCATGTTCATGCACAGATGCACAGCAGCTTGAATGACTTATGACTGTATTAATAAAAATATTATTTTAAAATAATCTTCCAAGTCCCTTGACATGTTCTGTCTTCTGGAGTCATTAGCCACAGGATCATCCTCTCTTTTCTGTTTATTTTATCATACCCACTTTCCTAAGGCTTAATGTGCAAGGCTGATTCTTCCTAGACTTCTCTTTCTTAATTATATGGTCTTTAAAATGACATGGTTACTTTTCACCAGTCTTAAGAGGCCTGGTTAACAATATGGGCTTCGGAGTCAGGTAGATCTGGGTTAGATTCTCAGGTACTTTATTACTAGCTAAGTAACCTTGCACCCATTAACTTCTTTAACACTCAGTTTCCTCATCTGTGAAATGGGGAGTTTCATACGTTGTGAGAACATTAAAGGAAGTAATGCTTGACACACAGTAAACACCCAATAAATTATGTTAAGGGCTCCAACAAATGTAAGCTATTGTTATTTGTATTATCCTTGTACATTAGGATTGCATCTGGAGTGTCATTTCTTCAAAATGTTACTTCTGCTTTCTTCAGGAAGGAAAGAATTTACCAGATCCTTGCTTTTGGAGTATAAGTCTTCCCAGTGTTCAGATAGATTTCTTATTGCTATTGTCTCTTATTATGTTAGTTTTCTAATCTGATTTGCAAAATGTCCTCCACATCCTTAAATGCTTCCACAGTTTGATCATTCCATTTCTCTATTCTTTAATCCTCATCTAAAAGTGTCTATTCTGCTTTACAAATGTCCCTAAATATAAATAATTCTATTATATGTTGCAATTTCTCCACCCTTCAATTAGTTGTCCTTCTTTTGGGTGGTGGATGCTATCACATGATGCACACCTTAACGTGGCAGAGAATATACTCTAGCCTAGAGTCACTTTTTAAAAAGCCAAATAATTCTTTTTAAAACGATGATTTCCTTTTGATATGAATTATCACATTCGCTTTTATTATCTATGCTTAGCTCATATCTGAGATCATATGTTTTGCTGCCACATCTTTCTCCTCTTGTTTTCTCCTGAGATCAGCTGGGAATCTTCACCACTCTTCTTTCCATTTAACACCTGAGTCTTCAGTTTTATCTGAATCTTTTTCTCCCTCCTCATCAAATGTTAATGGAAAACCCTCTTGGTCAGTTTATGAACTACCTGCCAAACTCTCCCTTCCTGTTCTGTTTCTTGCCAAGAGTCCATCACTCTATTATTATAAGCCATGGTCCAGGAAAATCAAACCTGTTTTTCAACTCGTTTATGAAGCTAGCAGTTCCCTTCCAATATCTCCTTTTCTCTTCCAAGGTTATTACTTTCAACTGAAATATGAGCTTAAATGATCTTCATTGCCTTTCAAATGCCCATTTCCTGTTCATGATTTTGCAGCCATCTGAGATGCACCCGCAAATGTCTTCGTGCTGTATTTTCTCTTTCCATGAAGATTGGTGGGAGCAGGCAGTGGTCAACAAGCTTGGCGACCCTTGGCAGGCACTCTTATGTTTCAGGTGCCTGTGTCAAAAAATAACAAACCTCCAGAGTTTCCTATTGGGATCTCCTTGTTCAACTCCATTTCAGCCACACTGGCCTCCTTGCTGGTCCTTAAATACACTGGGTGTGGTTCTGCCCTGGGGTCTTTGCACCAGATATCTCCCAGACATCTGCAAGACTCACTGCCTCACCTCCTTTGTCTATGTCCCTCTGTCCTATGTTTCAATAAGGCCTACCCTGACCACCTTATTTAAAATCACAAACTGCACTGCTCTGCTACCTCTGTGTTACATTCCCTATCTTCCTTACACAGATCCATTTTTTTCCACAGTACATATCACCTCTTAATATATGAGATAATTGACAAATTTATTATAGTTACTGTGATTGTCTGATACCCCCTCTGCCTCCCCTTCCTACTGGAATATAAGCTCCGTGGAACAGAGATTTATACATCCTGGAAACTTACAACAGCCCTTGATACATACAGATGTTCAGTCAATATCTGCTGAATGACACTCAGGATTCAGTGGCAAATTATAGTTCAAATCCACCACCTGCCTTTTTTCCTGCTTTCATTCCTTTACTTGTTTTTTTTCCTTCTAAAATAAGATTCTTCAAAATATAAAAATAATACTAAAGTTTGGAAGTAAAAATTAGGAAAAAAAGGAAAATCATAAATGGTAAAAATAAAGTTAAACATAATCTTACCACCCAGAGGTAAACGTTGATAACCGTTGTTAACACTGAATATTTTTTCCAGTTTTTAAAACTGGATGTGCGTTTATACATAACTGAAACATGCTACTGTACATGTTATATAAGCAATACTCTACATAGTATTTATACACACAGTATTTGTATGCAATGTATTTATACATACATTACTATGTAAATAATACTCTACATAGAGTTTGGTATTCTGATTAATATTAGAGGGAAAGTGTTTTTTTCCTGTTTTCTTGGTGCCCTGCAGGCTCTCAGAACAAAGTCACCCCATTTCTCTTCCTTCAGTAAAGAAGAACCTAACCTAACCCTAACTTAGCCCTAACCCTAATCCTTAACTGCTCTCCTAGACTAGGACTTCTTCCTATTGGGTCTTGGGAGAACATGAGATGGTCTTAAAGCTTTATTTTGTTTTACCCACTAAGAAACTTCTTTGAGATCAACCTTTTAAATGGCTCTATTCTAGTTCATCATTTAGACTTGCCATTTGCCATTCTCCCCCTTTTTCTTTAGTGAAAAGACATAATTTTATTCTAGGCAGCAGTTTACTGAGCCAAAGGACTATATTTCTATGTCTTCCTTGCAGCTAGTAGTCCATGTTACTGAGTCCTGGCCAATGACATGTAAGCAGACGTGTATTGTGGGACTTATGGGAGGGCAGCCGTAGGCATGGTGGTGGGGGTTGTCATAGCCATCATGAACTTTAAATTGACCTTGAGGATGGAAGTCACTTGCTTGGATGTTAGAACAGAAAGTTATCCCTAGGCTACCTACGTTAGATTCCTTTTACACTATCCAAGAAACAAATATCTATCTTGTTTCAGTAAGTATTATTTGGGGCATTAGTGAAATTCAAATCAAAATAACAGGAGGAATTTTATCTATTTGACACTTGGTAGGCTGTTTGAAAATCTATATGGAAAGGTAGAGGGAGAATAGCCAAAACATTTGTGAAAAGTACTATAATTTAGATGAACTATGAGATATCAATACTTATTATAAATTAGAGTATATAGCTAAAACAGTTTTTTCTTTATGAAAATAGACAAATTGATCAAAGTAATAAAATAGAAATCCAAAAAACAGCCACAAATATATAGAATCCTCATTTATGAGAGAATAAGCATGGCTTATCATAGGGGAGATGATGGATTATTCAGTAAACAAATTGGGATGATTAGCTATTCATATGGAAAAATAACAAAGTTGGAGCATTATCTCACACTCTACACACCAAAAAAATCAGTTCTTAGTAGATTAAATACTTAAATATGGATACACATAAAAATTTAAATGTGAAAGAGAGAATCGCAAAATTTTTAGAAGAAATATAGAAGAATCTTTGTGAAGTCAGTGGAAGGAAACATTTCCTAAATAAAACACAAAACTTGCTAACCAGAAAAGAATGGATTTCTAAATTCAATTACCTTAAAATTAAAAAAAACTTGTTATCAAATAACATCATAAAGGAAAAGAAAAGTTATAATCTGAGTGAAATTATTTGTAACTCATCTAATTGACAAAATATTAGAATCTAGAAAACATAAGATAAAGCAATATAAAAAATAAAACTCAACAGAAAAATGGGCATCAGACATGAACAGGCATTTCTATTAAAAAATTGTAAATATGTTCAATATGTCTGACAACATGTTCAACAACACTAGCAAATAAATAAATGCTAATTAAGAAAACAATGAAATACAATACTAGATTGGCAAAAATTAAGATGTATGTTAATGTCAAGTGTTGATGGGAATGTAGAACAAAGGAAAAGTTTAGACACTGCTGGTGACAGTTTAAATTGATACAACCACTCTGGGAACAGTTTCCCACACCTTATGACTCAGCTATCCATTCCTAACTATATGCCCCAGAAACCCTTATGCACTTGTGTATCAGGGGCCATGTTACAAGAACATTCATATCAGTATTGTCTGTAATAGCCAAAATGTCTTATGGCAGGAAAATGAATAAATATATTGTAGTGTACTCATACCTTGGACTACTATACTGCATGAAAAATAAGAACTTCCACTCCACACAATAATATGAATTAATTTTAGAAACTTGATGTTTAAGAGAAAGCAGATGCTAGATGTTGACACACGTATGCTGCTCCCCACACTTTTTTTTCATATTTAAAGACAATTTTTTTAGAGAAGTTTTAGGTTCACAGCAAAAATAAGGGGAAGGTACAGAGATTTTCCATATACCTCTGTCCCTGCTCATGCGTAGCCTTTTGCATTATCAACATCCCAGAGTACTACATTTGGTACAGTTGATGAACCTACACGAACACATCATTATCACCCAAAGTCCACAGGTTACATTAGGATTCATTCTTTTTTTTTTTTTTTTTTTT
>RJWK010054859.1:0-14907 GCA_004363435.1 Platanista minor
GGCTTCCCTGGTGGCGCAGTGGTTGAGAGTCCGCCTGCCGATGCAGGGACACGGGTTCGAGCCCTGGTCTGGGAAGATTCCACATGCCGCGGAGTGGCTGGGCCCATGAGCCACAACTACTGAGCCTGCGCGTCTGGAGCCCGTGCTCCACAACAAGAGAGGCCACGATAGTGAGAGGCCCGCGCACCGCGATGAAGAGTGGCCCCCCCTTGCCACAACTAGAGAAAGCCCTCGCACAGAAACGAAGACCCAACACAGCCAAAAATAAATAAATAAATAAATAACATAAAATAAAACAAAAATACATAGGGGGACTTCCCTGGAGGTCCAGTGGTTAAGACTCCACGCTTCCACTGCAGAGGGTGCGGGTTCAGTCCCTGGTGGGGGAACTAAGATCCCACATGTGTTGTGGCACGGCCAAAAAAAAAAAATACATAGGATGTTTGGAAGGACAATGAAGTGGAGCAAGGGACTAGAGCACAGTGTTGCAGGAGTGTTCTAAAAGGGTTTCAGGGAGTCAGTCTCTCCAGGTCTGTTTTCTTATCTGTAAAATGAGGACTGTAATTGTACCTATCTTAGGATTTTGATGATCAAGTGAGATAAAATATGTAGGTGAGGGAGTAAGGAGCATAAGAAGGTTCTAGGCAAAGGGCATGGCAGGTGCAAAGGCCCTGAGGCAAGGGTGGACTTGGGGTGGGTGAAGAATTGAAGGGCCATGTGACCAGAGCTGTGAAGAAGAAGCATGGTAATGGGGAGCCCAGAGTGCTTTATGGGCAAGCTAAGGACTTTGGATTCTATTCTGAGATGGGAAATGTCAGGAATGTTCTTGAGAAGAGTTACATCAACTTGTTCTAAGAGGATCACTCTGGCTCCTTTGTTAAGGCTAGACAGTCCAGAGAGGGAAGCAGGTCAGGTGGGCTGGATCTGTGACATACTTGCAGGTAGAGCCAGCAGGATAATACAGGTGTGCTAAACTGTGGAACAATAGATACATTCCCGGGGCATAGAACACTGGGGAACAGTGAGGAGGGGGCACCTTACCCAGCTATGGGCATCAAGGAAGTCTTCCTGGAGGACGAGATGAAGTCTTGAAGGCTATGGAAAAGTGAGCCAAGTGAGCTGAGCAAAAGTGGGAGCTGAGAGGCCACATGGGCCTCTAATAGGCTGGTTTCATGTTCCCAGAGGGGAAGGCAAAAAAGCAAGGGAGGGCAAAGAGCAGCTGCCTGTAAGTGGCCCAGACTGAGCCAGCACTGTTAGGGCTTTTACATGTTTTATCTCATTGGATCCACAACAAAAACAAAATAGGTACAATTACTGTCATCATTTTACAGATGAGAAGGTAGATTTGAAGATATTGATTTGACCAGGGGCACACAACCAAATAATGGATGGTGCTGAGTCCCCAACCCAGGACTCCTGAGGAGCCCCCTGAACACCCTAAACATCTACACGTCTTCCACAAACACACATAACCCCCACCCACCCCAATGCTGGGGAATGGGGTGGAAGGCGGAAGGAAGGCACGTTTTTCTCTGCAAATGGTCCCTACCTGATCTGGTATCCAACAGAAGGAGCTGGATATGCCCCGGCGCTGGGGAAAAACCCTTGGGCAGAGAGATAGTGCACTGAAATCAGGGCCAGCTTTACGGGCTGGTGGCAGGGCCCGACACTTAACTTAGAGGGGCCCCGGGGCTTGGTTTAATACTCTGATGTCGACTTTTGAAAATTCGCAGTCTTTTTTTAACAAGGGGCGCCACGTTTTCATTTTTCACTGGGCCACGCAAATTATGTAGCGAGTCCTGACTACCCCTGATCCCGTGTACGCTGGACTTTAGGTGCAGTTGAAGGGATTTTCGAGGGTGATATCCAAAAGCCTGTGCTGGGGGTGGGTGGGTGTTGGACGCTGCAGGAGCGCAGGGCGAGGCTGTGGAAGGCGCCACACGCCACCTGATCCACCTGATCGGGGCTTCGAGGTAGGTACCGTGATGTAGGGTTTCCATAGGTGACTCCTCTAGGCCTGGAGGCGACCAGGCTACCCGAAAGGGAGGAGGAAGGGTGGGAGGCCTTGACTTGTGGGAGAGGTGGGCTCACTGCAACAGCAGGCGCGCGGGGCTCGGGGCGCTGGCGCGTAATAAGACCGAGCAGCGGGCATGCGGGAACCCGAGTGCCGGAACAGCCGGCGCGTGATGCGGAGGAGCGGCGGGCGCGCGGCCCCGGGGGCGGGGAAAGGGGACGCGTGCGCCCGGGGCGGGGCTCGCCGCCCGGCTCCTCCTCCGCGCCGGGACAGGCGACAGCTGCCTTTCCCGGAAGCTCGTAGGTCTCAGTAAGAGGAGCGGCAGGAGGAAGAATCGTGGAGGCCGGGCGGCTCCTAGTGTGCAGCGGCGCCGCAGCCCGCATGGAGCCCAACGTGCGCTTCTGGATCACCGAACGCCAAGTACGGCCCGGGCCTGATGCGTCTGGGGACGGGGAGGGCGTGGGCCGCGCGGGCTGGAGTCGCCGCTGGCCGCGGTGACCTTGGGCAGGCCACGTGGCCGCAGCACCCGCCTTCCCATCTCAGACCCCGGGAGAGGACGAAGGAAACCCAAGCTTGCCGGATGCCGACGGCCATGGCTGTTACCGTGCGTGGCCTCTGCCCCACGCCTCGCTAGCGAGGGTCGCACAGTATCCCCCTGCAGGTCGCACGAACTGAGGAGTCACTCCCCAGCACTCGGGTCTGCCTTCCGCTGCCTAAGCTGTTGCTGAGCATCAGGTTGGAGAGGAACAGGTCCTCCCAGGAGGCCCCAGCTTCCCTGAGTCTGTAGGCTCAGCCACCGGACCGTGAGACTACGGGAAGCCGCCATGGCCAGTAACCTGGGCCCTATCTCAGAGTGGGGCCGGGCGGCGCTGTCCAGTAGAAATAGGATGGGAGACGCATAGGTAATTCCAAATTTTCTAGTAGCCACATTAAAAAACGTGGCTTTTAAAATTTAAATTTTAATAACATATTGCATTTAGCCCAACAGATATAAATATTAACATTTCAACATGTAGTCGATACAGAAAATTATGAATGAGATATTTTACCTCCTTTTCTGTAGGAAGTCTTCGAAATCCTGTGTATGTTTTTACACATACAGCACATCTCAATCTGGCCTGGCCACATGTGGCTAATTGGACAGCACAGTTCTAGAGTGTTCTATTTCAGCCTTTACCTAAAGTAGAGCCTAACCTGGTTCTCTCAGGTGAGGATATTGAGGAAGGACAGGGTACTCAAGGTGTCCTGGCAGAGCCAGGCCTCAAAGCTGAAAGCACTGCAAAATTTGGGGACTTTTGGGAGCAAACCATGCCTGCTTGCTCCATATGTGAACTGCCTTTATTGAGCCTTCACTGAGGTGTCTGGTTCCTTATGACTAGAGTTAAGCCTTATAACCACCGCAGGAGGGTGAAGAAACAGATTCTGAGACCTTTCTAGGTAGTGCTTCAAGGTCATATGTGGGGTGTCAACATAGGCCCATTTGACCCCAAAGTCTGGGCTTTTAACCCTCAAGAGCACTTTGATATTGGAGTGGTTAAGAGCACAGGCCATTGGGTCATTTCGTGGTTGGGGTTCCTTGAATCCATTTGTGAGTCCTTGGAAGCCTCAGTTTCCTCACCTGTAAGATGGGGATGTTGTGAGGATTCCAGGAGATGCTGCAAGAGGAAGGCCCTATTAGGTTCTCAAAAATAATGTTAACTGCTATTATTACCGTGTATCTTGGTTTTTCTTCTGCCATTAACCTCTCTGGTGCTCTTGCCCCTCTTAAGTCTTTTATTCAAAGATTTCTTCAGTGGACAGAATTATTGGATCCTACAAATTTGGTCGTTTCAAGTGTAAGTATTTTCTTTTTTTCAGAGATAGTGAATTTCACGTGAAGACTGTGTGTCCCATTGAAAGCAGCTGAGATAACAGAATCCATATATATTATCATGTTTTTATTCCTTGCGAATGAGCTTGTTGGATTGGAAGGGTGGTACATAAAAGCAGACATCTATTTAACGGGTAGTAACAAAGGGGATCCAAACAAACCTCCCTGGTAATGGAGGACAGACTGGCAAAGCTAGTTGCAGACCTTGACCTAGGGTTCTAAGGGCAAGGTATAGCAAGGAATTGGGGAGGTTGTTTAGAGAAGGCAGGGAGGGAGGGAGGGCCAGGGAGGAAATGTCAGGAAGAGCGGACTGTAAACAAAATGTGGGGGGGGGGGCACCAGGTGGGCCAGGTCACCCAGTTACTAGGGTTTTTTTTTTTTTTTTTTCTGCTGCGCTGCGCAGCATGTGGGGTCTTAGTTCCCCGACCAGGGATCAAACCCGTGTCCCCTGCAGTGGAAGTGCAGAGTCTTACCCTCTGGACTGCCACGGAGGTCCTACTGGGGCTTTTATTTTAATTCTGGTGAACCAGGCACTTCTTGAAGTTCCTTTGTGTGTCATTCAGACGAGGGGGGTTTTGTACCTAGCCAGCTGGTGAGTAACCAGAAGGGACCAGACTGAGAGCAGTTCCGGGGATGGATGGCTCAGCTGTCCAAGTAAAAGATGAGAGTTTGAAACAGCTGTGGCTGAGGGATGAAGAGGAGGAGAGACCCTGTCACCAGCAATGACCCTCGGGGCCAGATCCACAGGGATGCTCCTGTCCTTGTGCTCAAATGTAGACCATATAGTCTTGTTTATAATAGAGAAAAACAAGAAACAAGCTGAATGCCCCTCAGTAGGGAAATAGAGAAATATAATGTAGTATATTCATTCAGTGGAATACTGATTAGCTGTTAAAAATGATGATCTGGTGATCGACTTACGAAGTGGAAACATATGATATGTGTGATGTTAAATGGAAAAACATGGTATCCATGATGTTTTGTAAAGAAAGCAAGATGCATATAGTACAGCATTTATGCAAATTACAACATAAAAAAGCAAAACTACTTATTTGTTTTATGGATACATGTATTCATGTATGTACAAATATAAACAATGGACTGGAAGTTTATGCCGTGAATTCATAATGGTGGTTACCTCTGATAGAATGGAGAGGAAATTGAGACTGGGGGTGATGGATCTTTTGGGGGAAAAAATTAGGAACAAATATAACCGAACGTTCACAGTTGTTAATTCTGGGTGAGGGGATTGTATGTAATCATTTTTAAAATGTCCTTGTTTAATTTTTTTTCTCAGATTAAGTAAAAAAGAAGAGAGAAAATAAGACTGAACTGATGAGATGTGGGTATGAGAGAGAAGGGACTTCCAGGTTTCTGACCTGTGTAGCCAGGAGGATGGTGACAGTCAGAGAGAAACCGGTGGAGGGAATGGGGCAGGTGGCAGCAGCAGTGGGGTGAGCCACTGGAGCTGTCTAAGAAGCAGGGTGGGGGACTTCCCTGGTGGTCCAGTTGGTTAAGGAGCTTCCAATGCAGGGGGTACGGGTTCAGTCCCTGGTTGGGGAACTAAGATCCCACGTGCCGCGAGGTGTGGCCAAAAAATAAATTAAAAAAAAAAAAAAAAAAAGCTGGGTGGCCTGAACCTGAATGACACACAGGACTATCTAATGGAAACTCAGGGGGTACAGAGCCTTAGCTACACGTTGCTTTAAAATTAAAATCAGGTGTGAGTGAACATGTGCTTCTTAAATCTGTGGATAAATCCAAACAATGTTGTGATCATTGCTTGATTTCCTTATCTCTGATTATAGGAAAAAATAGAAAAATCAAGGCAGCTTTTGTTAACACATGAAGATGCATCCAGAAGTGACTTGGAGGACAAAAGGGTATGGCTCTTGTTCCCAGGTGTGCCTGGCTCAAGGCTGAGTGGGGTTGCCTTTAGGTGATTTTACTTGCATGGTCTGAAATTAGGTGAGATTTTGCCATTGTAAACACTGCCCAGTTGGGTTAGCTTTTTTTTTTTTTTTTTTTCTTCTTGCGGTATGCGGGCCTCTCACTGTTGTGGCCTCTCCCGTTGCAGAGCACAGGCTCTGGACGTGCAGGCTCAGCGGCCGTGGCTCACGGGCACAGCCGCTCTGAGGCATGTGGCATCTTCCCGGACCAGGGCACGAACCCGTGTCCCCTGCATTGGCCAGCGGACTCTCAACCACTGCGCCACCAGGGAAGCCCTGGGTTAGCTTTTTAAATGTAGGTAGGATTCCTTCTCGTAAACCAGATTAATATTAGTTACTAGTGTTAGGAACTGGTATTAAGAAGAAAAGGCATAGGGTTCCTCCTGTGCAACAGATATTTGCAGTTGCAACATCTGTTGTGTGGATTCTCTGTAGCTGATTCCTGGAGCCCCATGGCAAATTCCAGAATTCAGGCAGGCCTCCAGAGTCAGAACCTACTTCCTACTAGAGGCAGTGAGGTTATAGTCCTGCCCAAAGACTCAACACCAAGTGTTTGTTATCTACCTTGCAGTGTACGGGGCTTTCCGGAGGCCACAGACATCAGTCCCTCCCTCGAGGCAACCTGCGGAAAGCTCCCACATTTAACTTGGTTTTTCTGAGAACTTGTTGGGGCCTCTGAGCTCACAGCCTGGCTCTGTTACAAGTGACTTGGCTAATGGCGTGGTCTGCACACAGTCCACTCTGCTCTGAGCCAGGGGAGGCTGGCTGCACTCAGGGACTCGCCTGAGGGACGAGTTAGGTGTTGGCCTCTCCTAGGTTAGAGACTTGGGGCTTTTTCATGTTTTGGTCATTTTCATGTGGATCTTCTCTTTGCTTCCTGTCAGTTCATCCGCTTGATTCCTTTGATTCACTTGTTTTGATTTGTTCAGTCCGTGTGGTAGAGAACAGTTTGCCCTCCAGTCTCTGCAAGGTGGAGCAAAGGTGGCACCAGAAATGAGACTATAGAGGAGATATTCTGGCTACTCAGCCACCTTTAAAAGCTATTGCTTGGTTTTTCTCTTTTTTAGGTACAAGAAGCTTGGAAGAGAAGTCTCGTAAGTTTCAGCCCTGCCCTAATTTTCAGCCTAAGTTACAAAACCAAACATCAGACTCACCTTTGTGTTTACCCTTCCGAAGTCAGCGGTGCATCCTGACAATAGCAGGCTGATCCCTGGTCCTTTTCGACCTGCAGGTGAGTTGATTCTAGTTTTCAGAGTGGTTTGTAACCTTTAGAAAACCTTGCCTCCCTTTAGTCAAGTCTTTGGTTCCCCCGGCAACCAGCCCCCTTCCTTAGGTGCTTTCCCAAGGTCACTGCATTGGCATCATCTCAGGTGTGGTTGAAAGGGGCTTATTATGAAGAATAAGAGACACTCCTTTCACCTTTATCGCCCTTCTCACTTAGGAAATTTCAGGGGTTTTAGGCCGTGTGCCAGGAACAGGGATGAAGAGGAAGTACACATGTCTTATTATAAGTCACAGTGTCACAGATGTATTGAATTCATGTGGAAGGGTGAACAAGGACTTGGAACAAGGGACCACTTACCTTCAGTGGGCAGGAGTCTGGTCAGATCTAACTCTGCTGTGCTGATTTAAAGTTCTGCCACGTGCACAGCTATTATTTTTATTAGGCACAAAAAAGCATGTGTAAAAAAATACCCTTTGACGTCCATGCCTTCATTCGGCCTGAGAAGAGGTTTTTGGGTGGGTGGTTTTCCACCCACTCTGCTGTCACTGACCCTCTTGTCTTTTTTGCCAGCTCTCCTGCCTTTCACGGCGCCCATGGTGAGTAAGCTGCTGCTCACCGCTCCGAAGCTGGAGGCTTAGGAAGATGTCCCCCCATCTCCTAAGCTCAGTGGCTGGTGTCCTCCAGCTCTGGACCTCTGTTCCGTGACTGCCTGATAGATGGTTAGGACCCTGCACCTCTGGCCCTTGTCCACTCCCCACCCCACCCCCACGTATCCCCCTGGGGTACCAGGGCCTCGCCCCCAGCAAGGCCATCCACATTGGCTCTCATGAGGTGCTCTCACCAAGTGCCAGCACCCCTCTGCCCCTGCAAGTGCTGCTTCTTAGCTGCCCTGCTCAATTGCCTGGAGATGGGGACCACTGTGAGGCACCCAGGGGTTCTCAGTGCCCGTGGTGCCCATCCAGCACCACCTGTCCGCTGCCCACTAGCCGCCTGCATCGCACCTTCCGTTACTTTCCCTGCTCCAGGGGCCTCAGGTCTGCATCTCCCTGGGGAAGTTCTTTGCTCCACAAGCCCTCCCTCCCCCCAGACACTCACCACTCTGCTTTATTTCCTTGTTTATTTATTTTTTTAATTGGAGCACAGTTGATTTACAGTGTTTCAGGTTTACAGCACAGTGATTCAGTGATACATATATATATATCTGTTCTTTTTCAGATTCTTTTCCATTGTAGGTTATCACAGGATATTGAATCTAGTTCCCTGTGCTACACAGTAGGTCCTTGCTGTTTCTCTGTTTATTTTATAATATATATAGTAGTCTGTATCTGCTTTATTTTCTTTACAGGTATTTCTGTCAATGCTGCCAGTAAAAAGTCTAAAGTCCATGATTTTACCTCAGGTAGCAACTCTTTCTATTTCATAATTATTGAATGTTTTGTGCTTGAAACCAAAATGTGACATGTTAGCCTCTGTCTTCCTGCAGGTTTCCTTCTATACCTACAGTACAGTCTTCAACATTGTCAATGGAAATGCAAGTTATGTGAGTATTATGAGGCCCAGAGGGTATGCAATTTCAATATTGTTTCTTTTGGCGATTTTGTGTGTTTGTTTTAATTATCTTTCCTGGGTAAAACTCTGCTATTTGCTAAATATGAACTTCTGTTTTTCCCTAGGATCGTCGCCCCCATGAGAGTATCTTAGTAGGAGCAGGAGTGATTGCTTCTTCCACCTTTTTTGGAGTGTGTATTTTAGAAATCTGTCGAATCTTTTTTATTCCTCAGAATCAAAATTTTACGTTCTAACTTAATTTAGAAAGTGTGATTAAGACATAAAGAAGAAAATAAAAGTCATCTGTAATCCTATCACCCCAAAATTGTGTGATTATTTTCCAAGTTTCTAGGCATGGGCTCAGTACTGTTATCTTTAAAAAAAAAATTAATTCAGGGGACTTCCCTGGTGGTCCAGTGGTTAAGACTCTGTGCTTCCACTGCAGGAGCTGTGGGTTCGATTCCTGGTCAGGAAACTAAAATCCCACATGCAGCGCAGCACGGCCAAAAAAAAAAAAAAAAAAAAATTTATTCATGTTTATAAACATTTACCCAAATTGTGTATTGCCTTAGATGTCAGGACACTAATAGGAGAAAATGTAGATTTCAGAGTCCAGTAAGCCTGGGTTCACATCTTGGCTCAAATTCTTAATGGCTTAGTGACTCTGGACAAGTTCTGTAGCTTCTCTTAAGTCTCCAAGAGTTCCTCTGATGATCAGGGAGAACACATCAGTGTTGCAGGGATTAAAACAAGAAATACACGGAGAGCACTTGCAGGGGTCTGACCTGTAACAGGAAGTAAGTTGACACTAGCTCTCTGCTGGTCCCATGCAGTAATGATTTTTCTCTCTTATTTTCTAGTTATTCCCTCGTTTGCTCCAAGTAAGATTTTCACTGAATAGCATTTTGAGCAGAAACGTCATTCCTGTCATCATTCTGGGTAAGCAGGGAGCCTCCCTCCATCTTCAGGGATACCCAAGTCCCTGGGCCACACTGTGGCTGATGAGGGCCGCTGTTTGCATCTTGCCGGTGCCCCCAGGCCCAAATTAGGTCTTTGGTTTGAGAGGTGACACTTTCTCTGTAGATACCCCTTTAGTTGTCCAAGGGTGAACACAAGCCTGGAAACACAAATTACATTTGAAAGACTCTGTACAAGCCCTGTCCATGTATTATTTCATTTAATCTTGACAACAATTTAGGGGTAGGTAATATTATTATTCCCATTTACAGATGAGGAGATTGAGTCAAGGGGAGGTTAGGGAACTTTTCTGGGGTTTCACAGGGAGAAAGTGGTGGTCTTAAGGATTCCAACCCAGTGGTCTGACTCCAAGGGTGTGACAGGGATATTAACCAACTGGTTTAAGTTTGCCAGCCTGCAAGTTCACTAGTTCACGCTCCACATTTGGGTTTGGGAATCATAGCAGCTTGAAGAGTTAGCAGAATTATGTCAGTGGTAAACTTTGGGAAATTATGTTACAGAAACTTGGTCAAACCAACTTCAGTAGGGACTTCCCCAGTGGTCCAGTGGTTAAGACTGCGCTTCCACTGAAGGGGGCACAGGTTCAATGCCTGGACGGGGAACTAAGATCCCACCTTCCACGTGGCGCAGCCAAAGAAACATAAAAAAAAAAACAGCTTCAGCAAAGCAGGTAGGCGTATTTCAAGGACCCCAGGGTTCCTCCGGGAATCCTGTCAGGGGTGTCAGAACCTGGTGCTAGTTTTGTGGTCAGGATCCAAGACTGAGAACCCAGCAATTCTGACCCTACCCCACAGCCCAGAGGAGAGCTTGGTTGGCCCACTACCACCCGAGGATCAGGAAGTGCAACCATCAAAGAAACAGGTGTGACACTCGAAAAGATGTTGCTTTATTGGACCGACACTTATCTCTCTGTTGTGTGTTTTCTTCTTTACATCCACAGCCCAACTCAGTGGAATGAATGTGGTTGCATCGAGAAGTTTGGAGCCCCTGCGAGGGATTGAGGTCATGGACAAGGAAGGCAGTGTCATAGGCTATTCCAGAAAAGCTGGGACAAAGGTAGGGGGATGCACAAGATGGAGCTGTAAGCCGCTTGCCTTTTGGGCAAAGAATTGAATTGCCTGTTTGAGAGCTGATAACAAATTCACGTCTCCCTTCAACCTTTTCTTATCTGTCTTACGATGCTGAGAGAATTTACATTTTATACCCTGATGTTTATTTTTTAAATTTAAAACATTTTTTAATCTGTTCTCTGCAGTAAGATCTTTTTCTTTTTATAAATTTATTTATTTTATTTATTTTTTATTTTTGGCTGGGTTGGGTCTTCGTTGCTGCGCGCGGACTTTCTCTAGTTGTGGTGAGTGGGGGCTACTCTTCTCTGTGGTGCGCGGGCTTCTCATTGCGGTGGCTTCTCTTATGGAGCACGGGCTCTAGGTGTGTGGGCTTCAGTAGATGTGGCACGAGGGCTCAGTAGTTGTGGCTCGCAGGCTCTAGAGCGCAGGCTCAGTAGTTGTGGCATACAGGCTTAGTTGCTCCCCGGCATGTGGGATCTTCCCAGACCAGGGCTCGAACCTGTGTCCCCTGCATTGGCAGGTGGATTCTTAACCACTGCGCCACCAGGGAAGCCCCACCCTGATGTTTAAAAGGTGATGCATTAGTCTGGGTTCTCCAGAGAAACAGAACCAATAGGATATCTGCCTATCTATCTATCACCTATCTATATATATAGTAAGACATTGATTTTAAATAATTGGCTTGTGCAGTTTTTGCACTGGGAATGTGTAGGGCAGGCCTGAAAGCTGGAAAGTCAGGAGCTGATGCTGCGGTCTTGAGGCAGAATTTCTTCTTTGGGAAACCTCAGATTTTGCTCTGAAGGCTTTCCAACTGATTGGATGAGGTCCATCCACCCTATGGAGGGTAATCAATCTCCTTTACTTAAAGTCAACTGATTGTAGATGTTAATCACATCTACAAAACGCCCCCACAGCAACACCTCGGTTGTGTTTGATTAAATACCTAGGAACTACATCCCAGCCAAACTGACCCCTAAGATGGGTCACAGATGGACGTCCGCCAAACGTTTGGCCCCTGTCTGAAGGTGAGATCTTGTCCTCCAAGCTCAGCATCTGCCCTCCCAGCCTGCTCTGTACTCGGGGAAGTCAGTGGACACTGTCTCTGGGTTTAAGAGAAGCCCTCCGTGTCCACCTCCCAGTGGATTTTCTTAGAGTCTTCATCTTTAAGGACCAGTCTGCTGTCAAGAATGGCCTGAGGAAATTCAATGCTCTGACCTAAAACTCCTCTAAAAGGCCTTCATTTCTAAGACTTCTTATTGTTAAATAGTTTACTCTTTTGCTCAATCCAACACAGCAGCTTCTGTCTGCATTCAGCTCAAAGAACCTGCAGTAGTCTATGGTTTCATTTTGGGTATAGACTTTAAAAAAAAAAAAATACCTTTCAGGAAGTGAGATCTTTTTTGATCTCTGTGGAGTGACTTTAGCTAAAGAACTGGAACATGAGGCAGTTGCTCACAAAGCAAAGAGAGAAGCTGGGCCTCTCACAGTGTCTGCATTCAAGGGGGCTCCCTGAGCCAGCTGTACCTCCTTCCACCCAGAATGCTGGTGGGAGAGGCAGTCAGATAAGATGGCCTCTTAGTCGATCAGTAAATACATCATTATTTGGCTCATGAAACATGTTACTCTAAATCCTGTCACCGATTTACAAAGCTGAATTGTAAACCACTGGATATGTTCTACAGTATTCCAACCAGCCCATCTAAGCAGGTCTGGAAATAGTGGCCGCCTTTCTAAATGAATTACAACAGGGACATCATAATTGCAAGTAACAGGAGAGAAATTGATGCCAGAAATAAAATACCTTGTTTTGGAAATGAAGGTTCTATGTTTAAGAATCCACCCTAAAGGGTCCACCAGAGGGCAGACAGCAGAAGCAAGAAGAACTACAGTTCTGCAGCCTGTGAAACAAAAACCACATTCACAGAAAGATAGACAAGATGAAAAGGCAGAGGACTTGGTACCAGATGAAGGAGCAAGATAAAACCCCAGAAAAACAACTAAATGAAGTGGAGATAGGCAACCTTCCAGAAAACAAATTCAGAATAATGATAGTGAAGATGATCCAGGACCTCGGAAAAAGAATGGAGGCAAAGACGGAGAAGATGACAAAGACCTAGAAGAATTTAAGAACAAAGACCTAGAAGAATTGGAGAACAAACAAGCAGAGATGAACAATACAATAACTGAAATGAAAAATACACTAGAAGGAATCAATATCAGAATAACTGAGGCAGAAGAATGGATAAGTGACCTGGAAGACAGAATGGTGGAATTCACTGCTGTAGAACAGAATAAAGAAAAAAGAATGAAAAGAAATGAAGACAGCCTAAGAGACCTCTGGGACAACATTAAACGCAACAACATTCGCATGATAGGGGTCCCAGAAGGAGAAGAGAGAGAGGAAGGACCCGAGAAAATATTTGAAGAGATTATAGTTGAAAACTTCCCTAACATGGGAAAGGAAATAGCCACCCAAGACCAGGAAGTGCAGACAGTCCCTGGTAGGATAAACCCGAGGAGAAACACGCCGAGACACATAGTAATCAAATTGACAAAAATTAAAGACAGAAAAATTATTGAAAGCAACACGGGAAAAACGACATATAACATACAGGGGAACTCCCATAAGGTTAACAGCTGATTTCTCAGCAGAAACTCTACAAGCCAGAAGGGAGTGGCACGACATATTGAAAGTGATGAAAGGGAAGAACCTACAACCAAGATTACGCTACCTGGCAAGGACCTCATTCAGACTCTGACGGAGAAATCAAAAGCTTTACAGACAAGCAAAAGTTAAGATAATTCAGCACCACCAAACCAGGTCTACAGCAAATGCTAAAGGAAATTCTCTCAGTGGGAAACACAAGAGAAGAAAAGGACCTACAAAAACAAACCCAGAACAATTAAGAAAATGGTAATAGGAACATACATAATGATAATTACCTTCAATGTGAATGGATTAAGTGCTCCAACCAAAAGACACAGGCTCGCTGAATGGATACAAAAACAAGACCCATCTATATGCTGTCTACAAGAGACCCACTTCAGACCTAGGGACACATTCAGACTGAAAGTGAGGAGATGGAAAAAGATATTCCATGCAAATGGAAATCAAAAGAAGGCTGGAGTAGCAATCCTCACATCAGACAAAATAGACTTTAAAATAAAGACTGTTACAAGAGACAAAGAAGGACACTACATAATGACCAAGGGATCAATCCAAGAAGAAGATATAACAACTGTAAATATTTATGCACCCAACATAGGAGCACCTCAATATATAAGACAAATGAATGCTAACTGCCATAAAAGGGGAAATAGACAGTAACACAGAAATAGTAGGGGACTTTAAAACGCCACTTTCACCAATGGACAGGTCATTCAGACAGAAAATTAATGAGGAAACACAAGCTTTAAATGACACAATGGACCAGATAGATTTAATTGATATTTATAGGACATTCCATCCAAAAACAGCAGATTACACTTTCTTCTCAAGTGCACATGGAACATTCTCCAGGATAGGTCACATCTTGGGTCACAAATCAAGCCTAGGTAAATTTAAGAAGATTGAAATCATACCAAGCATCTTTTCCGGCCACAATGCTATGAGATTAGAAATCAGTTACAGGCTACAAACAACAAATGCTGGAGAGGGTGTGGAGAAAAGGGAACCCTTTTGCACTGTTGGTGGGAATGTAAATTGATACAGCCACTATGGAGAACAGTATGGAGGTTCCTTAAAAAACTAAAAATAAAATTACCATATGATCCAGCAATCCCACTACTGGGCATATACCCAGAGAAAACCATAATTCAAAAAGACACATGCACCCCAGTGTTCATTGCAGCACTATTTTTACAATAGCCAGGACATGGAAGCAACCTAAATGTCCATCAAGAGGCGAATGGATAAAGAAGATGTGGTACATATATACAATGGAATATTACTCAGCCATAAAAAGGAATGAAATTGGGTCATTTGTAGAGACGTGGATGGACTTGGAGACTGTCATACAGAGTAAGTCAGAAAGAGAAAAACAAATATTGTATGTTAACGCATATATGTGGAATCCAGAAAAATGGTATAGATGAACCGGTTTGCAGGGCAGAAATAGAGACACAGATGTAGAGCACAGACGTATGGACACCAAAGGGCGAAAGTGGTGGTGATGGGGTAGTGGTGGGATGAATTGGGAGATTGGGATTGACATGTATACACTAATATGTATAAAATAGATAACTAATAAGAA
>RJWK010054860.1:0-14907 GCA_004363435.1 Platanista minor
GCAAAAAAAAAAACCCAATAAAGATGTATTTAAAAAACCCAATAAAGGTGTATTTAAAGAAAAAAACCAATAAGGTTGTACATAAAAAAAAAAAAAAAAAAAGGTAAGAAAAAAGGCCCCTGCAAACAAGGGGGAGAAACTACCCAAAGGGCACCGGGCAGTTCCTACTTGGCGCAGATAGGAACAGCCCTGCAGAAAACAGGGTCCATGCGTCTTGGGGTGGTGTCCTCCTGGTGACTGTACAGCTTGAATAACATTTCTTATCAAGTTTCATAAAAATGCAGAGCTTTGTTTTGCTTTTTTTTTTTTTTTTTTTTTCCTTTGGGCCGTGCCATGCGACTTGTGGGATTTTAGCTCCCTGACCAGGAATCAAACCCAGTCCCCCTCAGTGAAAGCGGTGAGTCCTAACCACTGGACCACCAGGGAATTCCTTGTTTTGCTTTTTAAAGCTATGTTGTCTTATGCAGAATTTCTGTTTGTCCAGGAGGAGGTAAATGTCACCAATAGGATGTCTCAGAAACTGGCTTGGAACGGGCCAAAGCTTTCTTTTTATTAAGGGATTTCCTCTTGGTCTGTGGCAGAGGGGTTCTCTAACACCAGTGCACACTGGCCCCTCTGGCACAGGTGCCCAGTGCTGTGGGGAAACTAAAATGCATTTTTGTGACCTTGGGTCCTCTTCTTGCCGCCCCACCATCAACCCAGATGGGACCTCTCTCAACCCAGGGGCGTGTTGGGACCTGGCCTCCGCAGCTCCATGAGGTTGGATACGATATGTGAGGCAGACATTGCAGCCACATTGAGATGATGTCACTCAAAAGAGCCGCAGTTCCTGTTTTGGAATGTGGGTCTTCAGATGGAGGATTCTGCCATTTCCATTTCATTTCCTCAAAGACGTGGTTGTCTGCTGAAAAGCTGTTAGACAACATGGTAGGTGAGAAGGGACCCCCACCCTAAGGGTCGCCAGTCAGAGCCTCAAATGAAGACTTCATCAGCTGCCATGGCGACGCTCTGTGTTTGCTGTCCACGGAGGCCGGACACCGTGTTCCTTTATTGATGGTCACCCGTGTCCTGCCTGAAAGCCATGACCACTTACGAAAAGGTAACTTTAAAAAAGCCAGGTATAGCTAGGTTTAGGAGAAAACCCACAATGGCTGGGAAGGCACTCTTGCGGGTGGGAGAAGGGGTCTTCCTTGGCCTGTTCCCTCCATAGCAGAACCACAGATCAGAAACTGCTTCCAGTGCCCGGAGGTGAGCCAGGAGAGCTCTGGAAGAGAAGGCCGGATGCCCTCGTCTGGGGAAGCAGAGACATCCCGGGCACACACACACGAATCCATCCGAGATCGGTGTGCACTGAAATGCTTGCATCTGCAGTTCCAGAAGTGAGGGTTCTGTCAGGGAGGCGGGACCTTGGAGGGCGGGACACATTCCAGGTGAGGGAACATGCCAGGGAGCTGGCTGTGGGAGGCCAGAGCTCGGCCACACCACAGCAAGAAGACAGGCAGGCAGGGTTTTCGGCAGTGGGAAGCCAAACGGTTCCGGGGGTGGTAAGTGTCACACACGAAGGTCAACAGCTTACTAGGAAAGAGCTAAGGAGCAGGGCCAGTAGGGGCTCCATGGAGTCCGGTGCTCGTGGGGGGATGGCGGATGAGCTAAGGTGGACACACGAACAAGGAAGAAGTGGCTTCCCTGGGATCTGATGGGCAGGCCAGGTCCCCGCTGTGGTCAACGAATACAGTGGCCACGCCTGAGCCACTACAAGTAACCTGAGACCACGGGTGAGTTAGGAGCTAGGAAGGGTCACGGAGCTGAAATAACCCAGTAGGTTGCTGGTGAGAGAAGCAGAGGAACCACACAAAGACATGTTTCGACACCTTTTTGCCAAGAAAAACTGAAACCAGCCCAAGCACTAGTCCTAGTTTTACAGGCCTTGAAAATAACCAGCGATGTAGAGGTTCTCCCGGGGCCAAACCGAGAGCTGATCACAGCCGGGCTCCAGTGACATTTGCCAATCAATGCCAATTCCAGCTGACGTGGTGGCCTGGGTCCTCCAGGTAGAACACAAGGTGGCAATTCTCATGAGTTTCCCCCTACAGGATGGAAGAACTCCTCCATCCAGAGACATCTGTAGCTTCTGGATGCCAGGGTGAGACCTCTCAGGCTCAGAGCTGGGGGTTGAAGGACGTGTGCATGATGAAGGCCTGGCACAGAGGAGCCTCGAGAGCGGCCAGCCTGCCATGGGGCTCAGATTTGGAACTAGAGAAGCCAGGCCTGGGGCTGGCTCAGATGAAAAAACCTCTCTCCCAGGGAAGCGAATCAATAGGTCAGCAAGTCTTCAAGGAGCACTGATGTGTGTGCATGCAGGGTGGGGACGGTGGGGGGAAGGGTGTAGGGACAGTGCCTGTGCTCAGCAGGGCGGGACTGATGGGACTGATGGCGAGTCCATTAGCGCTCCACGGCGAAGAGCTCACAGGGCTGTGAAGTAGCTCCAGGCAGCCTTGTGGAGAGGGGATCTCAACAGGACTTCCATTCAATCACTCAGAGGACAGCTACTGAGCCCTGCCAGAGTGCCATGCAGGCCCTCCTGCGTGACGCTCCCAAGGACTCCGTGCAGTGGGTGCTCGTGTTAATAACCCCATTTTACAGATGAGGCAACCACACGTAGGGAGGCTATGCAACCTCCCCAGGTCATATAGCGAGTGAGTATGAGAGCCAAGAGAGGACAGGCCAGCACAGGAGAGACTGCAGGGGCAGAGGAATGAGCCGGGATGGGCTCACATGGGGCAGGACAGGAATGGGGGACCTGGAGGGGCCAGGCAAGGAGGGGGTTGGAAACCACAGAGGAATCTGAGCCCGGCTGCAAAGGTGCTGCCACCTGAGTGGATGGCTCTCGCGGAGGAAGGGACCCTTGGGTCGCTGACTGGCGTTGCCCACTGCTAAGTCCTAGTCTGCAGCCATGCAAACAGTATTTCATCACATCAAAGAAACGTGAATCGTGCCCCCGAGGCCCCTCACCCCTGCAGCCAGAGCTGGGCCCAGGGCACACCCAGTTCTCATCTCTGCCTCCTCCAGTCCAGACTCAGGGGCTCGTGGAAGAGGAGAGTGGAGCCGGCAGGCCCTGGAATCTCCCATCCTCCGACTTCCTGATCCTCAGGCAGGCTCCTTTGTTCCTGCTTCTGGCGCTGGGGGAGGGCACAGGACTGTCCAGCCCCCTACCCCCCCACCCCGCCTCCGTGCCGGGACAAACCACTGAGCAGGGGAGGCTGCTTTTCTTCCTTTCTTTCTTTATAACATGAGGCCAGGAAGCAAGGCATCCTCCCAGCAGCCCCTCGAGAAGTCTCCATCCTGTTCCCTGTCCCCCTCCGGCCCCACCTTCCTGGGACAGGAACCTGGGGCCTGCCTCTGGGCCTTGGGGCAGGCTCTGATCTCCCAGAGGGCGGGCGAGGGAGGAGGGAAGGCTGGCAGAGCAGGGGTGCCTATGAAAGAGCGGTCAGAGCAGCTGACCACATCCAGGGAGGCCAGCATGGCAGGCGGAGACAGGTTCTCCAGGCTCTCAGCTGGAGCAGGAGAAGGGAGAACCTGCCAGCTGGTGAGGGTGGTCCAGGCGCTAGTGCCTCTGGCCATCAAGCAAACAGGGGAGCCTTTCAGCCTCTAAGGCTCTCCAATGGCAGCCTCCAGAAACCAAACCCTTCCCTTTTGCCCAGCAGCCAGGTTGTGGACCCAGGGTGCTCACCTGGGTGGGTGACTGACTGTGCATCTCCCCGTGGGACACCTGGACATAGGCAGTCTTGTGCCTGGGTGGTACAACAACATGGGGGTAGGGTGGGGGACAGGCTGATGCTCCCTAGGCACCCACTGCACCAGGCGCCTGGCAGAATGGGCTCGTTTAATTCAATTGCATCTTCATGAAAACCCTGAGACGGGGGAATTCCCTGGTGGTCCAGTGTTTAGGACTTGGGCTTTCACTGCCATGGGTCTGGGTTCAATCCCTGGTCGGGGAACTAAGATCCTGCAAGCTGCGTGGTGTGGACAAAAAAAAAAAAAAAAAAGGGAAGTGTTACTCCCATTTGTTGATGGGAAGGTAAGTTCTCCTGCCTTCTGGGGACCTCGAACAAGTGATTTCACCCTACCACCTCTCTGTGCCTCCTTTCCTTAGCTGTAAACAGGGACAGAGCCCTCACAGGATCATAGGAGCTGTTTATGAGCAGTTGATGTCCAGAGAGGTCCCCGAACCTGCTGAGGGACACACAGCAGGGAGCAGGGTGGCACACCCAGGCCTGCCAGACCCCAAGCCCACGTTCTGAGACACTGAGGCCACACAGTCTCCTGCTCCCTCAGCAACTCCTCCTCTCCCTGCGTGGGAAGCTCCACTCTTGAGGACAGGGAAGTGGCATTCTGCCCGAGGACAGGCAAGGATGGGCACGGCGCAGCCTTACTCTGCCGGCCCTCTGTCTTGCTGGAGAGAGCCCCTGGACAGAGAGGCTCCAGCACAGAACCCATGAAGATGGCGCATGTGCTCCCTGCCTCTCCACCTCCCTTGGTCCCCCCTCCCTCCCCCTGGGGATGGGGACACGGTGGTGGCAGCAGGAGAAGAAGCAAGCTGCTGCTGTGCTCGGCATCCTCCTCAGATGAGGAGGAACAGAGCTGTAGCACTGGAGAACTCGCTGCCTCTACTGGGGAGTCGGGGAGGTGAGGATCGTCCTCCACACCAGCATGGAGAAGGGAGCAGAATAGAGCCTGCAGACGCCCCAGAGCAGCCCACAAACACAGCCCCTCTTGGCCTGCCTCTGGTCTGCAGGTTCTGTGTCTGACTCTGCCAGTTGCTATGGAAACGATTAGGCAGGGGACAGGCAGATGGGCGGGCAGGGACCAAGCAGCCACCACCAGGGCCCGCGTCCCTGGGACCCAGACCCGGGCAGGGTGGGGAATGCAGCAGGGAAAGCCTCCTGGCCCACTGGCAGGTACCAAGTGCTGTCTCGGTGCAGGGGTTGCAGCTGCTCAGCGGGGGCCAGGCCACGTGGGGCAGGGGCCTCACTCAGGCCCCACACGTTATCACAATAACTGCCGCAGCCATGGCTCACTCCTCCTGTGTGGTAGCCCTGTGCCAGGTACAGGGATTAACTCTCAGATTTCATCAGAACCCTGCCCCCCGCCTCCACGTAGGTGCCATTATAAACTCCATTTCACAGATGAGGAAACTGAGGCTCAGAGAGGTGAAGTCACTTGCTCAGAACACACGGCTGTTGAGCAGCAGAGCTGGGATCCAAACCCACCCAGTGTGGCCCTGGAGTAAACCAGGAACCCAGCACTTATGAGGGATTAACTAGATTAATTCCTGTTCCTCATACTTTAGTGGCCATCCAATGAGCTCAGTGAAGTGGCCATGGCCTAATGGCCCCCAAGGACAGGAAAGCCTCTGGGTTTGGTGAGGTGGCTGCTGTCAGAAGTCATATCAGGGACTACCAACTAGGGGGAAAACCTCACTCGACACCTATGCTCCAATTCCTTTGCTGTCGTCTGGCCTCGTTGTTGGTTTTTCCACGTATTTGGTGGATGCCACTTGGGCACCACCTGAGTAAATGGCTCACACTTCATTCCAAGTCTGTTCCCATCCTCAGGCAAATGCCCACCGGCCTCAGCAACCTTTGCGGGCCTGATGCCTAGAAGCCCTGATAAGTCACCTACCAGGGCATCATTTCTCAGCATTGAGTTATAGTCACACTAGCCAAACATAACAGCCTGTCTCGCTATGCCAAAGCTACCTGCGAACAGATGGCCCAGACTTACTGGAGGCCTCTGGGATGTTCAGGTAGAGGCTGTGGGAGACTGAAGCAGGGGTCCTTGCTGCATCTCACTGGGCAGGGTAGAGCTGGAGAGCTTGGATGTCAGTCTAAGGGACCACCTTCGGCTGGTCACAAGTACTCTGGGCATTTTCAATTCTAACCAATCCCCACAGATCTCCTGGGTGTGAACTGGGGGTGGGGGGCAGAGGACAAATACTTAGGGAGGCCTGCTAATGGCAGGTGGGTGGCTATAGGGTAGGAGGGTGCATGCAGTGTGGCGGGGGGTGCTCCTGTCCACAGAGAGTGTACAGTCGGGTCAGTGAGACCAGATCCATGTGCACGCCGCCTGGGGTGAGATCTGGGTGGCGAGTATTACAGAGCTTAGGGAATGGGGCGAGGTGGCCATTTCCATCTGGAACCTCGGTGGGAGAGGAGAGACTTGAAGAGCAGTAGGAATGCGCTATTGGTTTTTAAGTGAAACTTGACATTTAAAAAAAGTTTTAAAAAAAACAAACCTAAAATGAGGCCCTCTGGGCAGCTCCATGGACCCACACTGGCCTCTGGGAATTGTGACAACTGCTGGCCATGCAGTTTTCTGTCCGTGCCAGCAAAGGGCAGGCCCTTCTGGGGGAGAGCCCCTCCCTGCAGAGCCTCCCCTGAGCCTCCAGCATGCCCACCTCCTCCCCTACCTTTGGGCTCCAGGCCATTGGAATTAAAGTGCATCCTCTTCTGACACTCTGTGCAGCTCATCAGGAACCGGGTCACAGCCTCTCGCGGAAGGAAGGCGTAGGTCTCGGCGATCTGGGGGAGAGAGGAGGTTTGCTGTTACATGGATCCGTGGGGAGGCGGCTTGGTCACCAGTTCACCAAGGGCTGTGCTTTGGTGGCAGGCACTTCGCCCTTGCCAGGAAGGGCAGGGATTTGAGGAGCAGATGTCTTAGAGTCTCAGCCATGGAAATGAGTCAGTACTTTTGCAGAATACCAGCAGTTTTAAATTTTTAAATTAAAGAAGCTTAAAAACTGAAAAAGCAAAACATTGAAACATCATCTAGTCTTTAACCTATGTCCTCATAAGTTGGCAATATTCCTCTCAACATATCATTGCTACTACTGAAAAATGACTTGATAAACATTGGTCTAGGGTAGGAGGAGACAACTTCCACAATTAGAGAGGAAGAAACTGAGCCTCGGGCTTCCCTGGTGGCGCAGTGGTTGAGAGTCTGCCTGCCGATGCAGGGGACACGGGTTCGTGCCCTGGTCCGGGAGGATCCCACATGCCGCGGAGCGGCTGGGCCTGTGAGCCATGGCCGCTGAGCCTGCGCGTCCGGAGCCTGTGCTCCGCAATGGGAGAGGCCACAACAGTGAGAGGCCCGCATACCGCAAAAAAAAAAAAAAAAAAAAAGAAACTGAGCCTCACTTATAAAGCTACCAGCTCCGGGACTATAAACGGAACCCAAAGCTCTACAAGTTATTCCTTGATCTACTCACAGATCAAGAGAGCTGTGAAAGGCTGATGCCAAGCGGTCCGATTTTTCAAATTGGACAGACTCTTAGGGACCCCCATGTTCCAGGTGAGTTTATGAGGCTCAGAGAGGTGAACCAATTTGCCCAAGGTCACACAGCTCCTTAGAGCAATGCCAGACTAGAACCCAAGCTCCAGGTCACGCCCCATAGCTGTCTCCAGGGGGCCTCCCCTAGCTAGGGAAGCAGTGTGGGAGGGAAGGTGAAAGAGATGGGAGGCGACACAAGAAAGAGACTGGGTGGGGGAGTGGGGAAGAGCGGGGAGTGGGCCCAGAAGCTCAGTCCTCTCCTCTTGCTCTGGGTTTTGTGAAACCCACTGGTCCTGGTTTGGCTGCCTGAGGGGGCCAGAGGGACCTCTTGGACCCGGGTTTCCTGGCTGAGGCCGGTGGCTGCCCAGTTGTTGGTTTTCACGTTTCCCAGAGCCCAGGCCCTCCCGCTCCTCTCCACTAAGGGGCAGCACCACCCTAGCATTCCGCTGTTCTCGCCGCAGCCCAGCCGGGAAAGTTGGCCAAGGGTGCTGGTCAGCCCACAGTAGGAGGGGCTGCTCTCCAGGACGCACCTGGTCTGCTCCTGCGGGGTGGACACGTGCCCAGCCCCATCTCTGTGGTGGCTAGGAAGCAGGGCAGGGTGAGGCAGAGTGGATGGGGTTGGGGGGGGGGGGCAGGTGCCAGGGCCCCCCACCCCCACCCCGGCTGCGGCCAGGCCCTCAGAGGACCGGCTTAGGCTGTGCTGCCTGCGGAGCTCCAGGGGCCGCTCCTGCCTGGTGGCCGGCTACAAGTGCAGAGTTAATTTTGGTGACACAATTGTTATTTCTCAGCTGATTTGATGCTCTGCGGAGCAGGCAGGCTCCTTGATGAGTTATCTCCCTTCCAAATTCCCTGTCTGATTGCCTTTCTCTGGAGGTCAGGGACAAGGGCAAACCCCTGCTCTCTGATTGGAGCTGGTGGATGGGAGGGCGTGAGGGCCGAGGCACGGGGGCCTTCCTGCCACGCACGCGGACATCTTCATCCCCAGCCAGGGGCTGCCTGGCAGTCTTAGGGGTGGCAGGTCCCTCTTGGGCCTGCGGGGTTGGGAGGGATGGGTCCTGCTGAGGGGCTGACGGCTGCAGGAGTCAACAGGCAAGAGGGAGGATGCCCGCTGTGCCAAGCAGAGGGCCAAGGCTCAGTTGGTCCAGCAGATTACCTCCTAGGTGCCCGAGGTGTGGCCTCTCTGGTCAGGCCCCAGAAGAGGTGAGGTGAGGGCGTGGAGGAGGAGGGTTGCAGTCTGCTGGGAAAGGAAGGGTGACACCACGGGGTTAAGAAGCCCTACTTTACTACTCGGAGCTCACCGGCCGCTGGGCAGAGACAGAGTTTCTGCAGGGCTCAGGGAGAGCCTTCCTGGGTGGGCTGCTCTGCTGAGGGCTGCCTGCCTGTGGCATAGGCAGAGGCCCTGCTTGCCGCCTGGCCCACTGCGGGCACAGGGACAGTTACGAGAGAGCGTCCTGCCCAGGGGCCGGAGTGGCAGCCCCAGCTCTCCCGGCCTTGGCAGGGACCCTGCAGTATGCAAAGGCTGGCCGGAGTGCCACAGGGAGGTGGCGCACTGGGCACACGCCTTCTGGCCCTGGGTCCCATGGATGGGCAGGTGGGCTGGACCAAAGGCGGGTGGGTGAGAGGTCCTTGGAGCTCTCCGAGGGCCCGGGAGGGAAGCCCTGGCCTGTGTGGCTGGAATGTCTGCAGCCTCGCTAAGAGCTCCCTGGGGAGCCAGTAAAGTGCAGAGTCCAGCCCCACGCTGCTGCAGGGACCCGAATGGAGGACGATGCCTTCCCCCACTGGGGCCTTCAACCTCCTGTGGGCATCTTTTGGTTCATGCTCCTGCCTTGTCCACGTGAGAAATGGGACCTCCATTTCTGTTTGACTGCACAGATGCCCAAGGCCACAGGACCCACAGGATGAGTTGAAACAAGGAGGATCATCCCAGCTGATGCCCTTAGTCAGTAGGATGGTGGTTTTCGGATAGTTTTAGAGCTTCAGACAGTGTTCTGGAAATAGACTCTTATCCTGAAGCCCAAAACATGACACAGATAAAGATGGTGCTGTTGCACTTAAGAGGGGAAGCTCCAGGACCCCTGTCCCCACCCAGCTGCCCTTGGAGGCCCTGGACTGTCTGTTGCCTTGCTCTCAGGCCTCCTGCCCGGACACTGAAACCCATACGTGAGTCTGCCTTTTACGTTTTTCTTAGTAGTAAAAACTGAGTGAGATTTCGCTGGCAGGGAGAGCAGAAGCTATTTGCAGAGTTGCTGACTTGCAAGGCCCCATTTTCGGTCCCCAACTCAGAGGTCAACAAAGACAGATGAGGCCAACTGGGGGGATTTGCACCACTTTACAAGATCCTCCTTCTGCCCTGCGGGTGGATTAGCATGTGGTGGGCCTGGAGCAGCTGCTGACCACATCTGGCCCCAACTCCAAAGTGGTCTGGGCAGCCAGATCAGGACTCCAGAACCCCATCTAGCCTGCTAGCACCCTGGGAAAGAGGAAGGAAGCAAAGGGGATCACCCTAATTCAGATGGGTGCAGACACCAGAAACGCCCCTTGAAAAAGGACCAGTCCTCTATGTGGCTTCAGGGAACTTTGTAGAACCCATACCCCTGCCTTGGCAAGACTCCCTGGGATCCTCTGGACCTCAGGTCACGCTACGTCAGAGGCAAAGTAAGGCAGGAGCTTCCTGCCCAGGATGGGACTCCCCTGTATTGTCTGTCGTAAATGGCCATCTACCCCTAGCTCAGAGACCTCCAGATTCAGAAAGCTCATTACCTGCCCTCTCTGATCCCTAGAAAGTCCTTTTCCCACTGAAGAATGTGCCTCTTTTAATGCCCTGAACAAGCCTGCCCATCTCCCTTCCAGTCTCCGGCTCCCTCAGGCACCCCAGGCCTGTAAGAATCTGGAGGGTCCCAGGTGTCCCCAGAGACAGCAAGGCAGTCCCAGGATTCACGTTTGGTAAAGCACACACAGGCAGGTCCAAAAACCTCTCCTAAGGGCCTGAGGCAAAGCCCGCAGCGCCAGGCTGTGCCTCTCTGCACCCATCAGCATGGAGTTTCCTTGGGGGGGCGGGGGGCGGGGGGCGGGTCTCTTTCCACAGGCATGGATGGGGCTGAAGAGCTAGGCTTAGGTTGAGGAAAATGGGAGCAGGTGAAAAGAGGAGGACAAAAGCATGCGGGCACCACCCCATCCCCCCAAAAGGAAAAGGGTGGCAATGAGAAGAGTGACAGATGGAGAAGAGGGGGGAAGGGAGAGGAGGCACACAGGGGAGGAAGGGGGTACGGCGGCCCCCCTGGCCTCACACCCACTGCAGGAGGGCCTGGCCTGCTCCCTCAGCCTTGGCCCTGCTGCTGAAATTCCAGCTCTGCACGCAGCCCAGCTGGCTCGCTGCCAGTCATGTGCCAGCTCCAGGCTGGGCAGCGGGAAGTGGGGCACGCGGCGGGCATATGGACGAGAAGCCAGGAAGCGCAGAGCCAAGGGCTGGACGTCCGCTTGGCCCAGAGACGCAGAGCCTGGCGGGTGCAGCCAGCCCCGCCCCCTCCGCAGCACAGAGCTCAAAGATCCCAGCCTTCATAAACACCCAGGAAGTGCCTGAGGGTGAGACTTGGGGCTGGGCACCCAGGGGACCAGGGAAATCATGAGGTCTGGTTGGTCCAAGACTGTCTACTTCGACAAGCAAGTCAGTGGACCCCACTAGCTGGACACAGGAGGTTTGTAGAGAGGTGGCATGAGTGGTGGTCAGAGCGTGGGCTCTGGGCCAGCTGCCTGGCTCGGAACATCAGCTGGGTAACCTCAAGGCAGGTTTAATCATCTCTCTGAGCCTCATTTTCCTCATCTGTAAAATGGGGGTAACAGCAGCACCTGCTTCATCCGTGTGATGGCTCAGAGAGCTGGTGCAGGGGACGTGATGAGCGCAGAGCCTGGCACGTGCCGGCTGCCAGCAAGGCAAATTCAACGATGAGAAAGTGTGCGGGGTTGCATCAGTACCAAGGGGCCCATACAGGCCCCAGCTCGGGTATCCCTCCCTTCAGTTATGACCCTCCAGTGGAAATACCCTCAGAACTCCCTTCCCACAAGCCAGTTGCCCAACGCACAAGTGCTGAGAAGCAGGACAGGTCGGGGCAGATAGTACAATCATCTCCGGCTTCCCTCAGCCCGACCCCTCATCTCTCTGAGGCCCTTGTCATGTGGGTCCATCCTTAAGACTCATTTAGAGCAAAGGCCATCTTCTGAGGACAAGGACAAACCAGATTATTGGCTTTTTTTTTTTTTTTTTAATCAGGCCATATGGGGAAATTATAGACTTATACAGGCCACCTCCGCTGCACTCCAAGGCTGTTTATAAAAGAACTTGGAGGGTTCACATCCGCTTTGGGTGAGGTAGCCCCATCACAGAGGGGCAGGTCTCTAGGAGGCCAGAGAGAAAGTCAACACAGAGCTGACTGCCACTTCAGTGCTGTGTAACCTTAGAGCGGTAGCTTAACTCTCTGGGTCTGTTTCCTCAACTGTGAAATGGGCCACAGCACCTCTGTCACAGGGCTGCTGTGAGGCTTGAATGAACCTAAAGCGCTTGGCTTTACTGGTTTAGTGGTGGGTGCCAGACAAGTGGTTCAGAGCTGTGCATGAGCCATGGCAATGGGGTCAATGGCGGGGGCAGGACCAGAACCCAGGCAGGCTCCTCCTGCTCTGGCAACCATCCCCTCCACTGCCCCATGTGTGATGCTTCCCACCCTAGGTTGCCGCCTCTGCTCTCTTCTGCCTACCCAAAGTTTAGACTGCTAGCTCACCTGCCACCTTCTCCATGAAGTCCCCCTGGCTTAGCGTTGAAAGTTGGTGTCTGAAGGGGCCTTTGCTGAACGACCAGGCGTACCTGGGTTCTTGTTCCCTCGAAACTAGTCTTGGACACATTTCTGTTTCTCGTATCTTGGTTTTGCTCTCAGCCTCCCCACCCCAAATTGAACTGTGCTTTCCTAGAGGGTGGGGCCCAGGTCCTCAGACTTCCCCTGGGGAACTTCCAGCACTGACTTCACAGGGTCGTAGTGGGCTGAATGAACTCACACACAGGGAGTATTCAGGACAGGCCTGGCACACAGTAAATGCCATGGAAGCATTTGCTCTGATGATTATTATTATCTAGCCACCCCACCCCCAACTGCGGCCCCAGGCTGGGGCTGGGGGATGGAGTGAAGCAGAAACCAGGAAGAGGAGGGCTTTCCTCCTTCCCTCATCCCTCTCCTTCCCTCCCTCTCACTCCCTTCAACCTGCTTCTCCTTTGTGCTGGGACCACAGAGCCCGCCCCCTCGCCCCATAAGCCATCTCTGGCTGCCATGCCCTTGCCCTATGCCCCCCTGGGTCCCCAAAGGCTGTTTCATCACGGCTCAGCTCCCTGCCCCACCCCCCTGCCCAACATGTGCGGAGCCCATGGCCTCCTGCCAAGGCCTGGGGCTGCCAGCAGAGGCAAAGAGACAGAAATCTCACCGCTCGGTAGGTTTTCTTCTGCCCAGCGTGCTTGGGGGCTTTGCCTGGCTCCGCTGAGCTCTCCACATGCATCGAGTAGATGATGTCAAAGAAATCTTCCACCACAGCGACCCGCTTCAGAGAGATGCCCTCCGGCTCTGACAGGCCATCTGCCCCCTGTGACAGGGTGGACAAGCTGTGTTAGTGTCAGGGATGATGGCAGGGTGAGAGCTGGGCCCTGTGGCTGGGCAGTGGGTCAGGGGCAGGGACACCGCTGCTCGCTGACCCTGTAAGACCCTGTAAGATGGTAGGTCTGGGGGGCTGGGGGACAGGAGCCTGCTGAGAGGGCCGCAGGGAGGGGGCTTCCAGGGTCAAGGGTGGCTGCTGCTACTAAATCTGCCAGAAACAATGGGCAGAGAAAAACAACAAATTAAAAAACCAAGAACCACCATGTTCACGATTTCAGACAGATTGTGCCAGACTCAGAAGGGAGCTTTCGAATCACACACTGTGCCAAGACCATCCTGGAAGTCTCTGGGGAGGGGGGCGGTGCTAAATAGATGCGGCCCCATCAAGAGTTCCCCAATTAGCAGTAACCTTCCACTGTGGTCCTGGGCTAGGATCCCAGGGAAACGGCTCAGATCACCTGGGTGACTCCTGCCTCTCCCTGGCCTTTCAGAAAAGCTTTTCACCACTGCCCACCTCCCCACTCCAGCAGCTGAGCGCCAGCAACAGCACCCGGGCTCTTTGTGTGTGGAGATGTAGAGAATAACAGACACAAGGCCACGTGGAGGTGGCAGGGCCACATGAGTGGGGTGGCCGTGGACCCCCCGAGCCTCTTATTGGGCTGGCACGAGTGCTGTCTGCTGGCCCCAAAAAGGTGTGCCAGGATGTCAGGGACACTGGGCTTTCAGCCATCATCTTCCTAAGTGGAGACTTGGAGGGCTCTGGGCGTTTCAAAGGGGAAAAGCAAGCAGTGTTTGGGAGGGGGATTTGGGAAAAAGGAGGCAGGCTCTTCTCTAAAAGTGCTCAAAACACGTATCTCCAAGAGAATTCTTCCCCCAAGGATCCCACTCAAGAATGGTGGCTTGGGGCTTCCCTGGTGGCGCAGTGGTTTGAGAGTCCGCCTGCCGATGCAGGGGACTCGGGTTCGTACCCCGGTCCGGGAAGATCCCACATGCCGCCGAGCGGCTGGGCCCGTGAGCCATGGCCGCTGAGCCTGCGCGTCCGGAGCCTGTGCTCCGCAACGGGAGAGGCCACAACAGTGAGAGGCCCGCGTACCGCAAAAAAAAAAAAAAAAAAAAAAAGAATCTTGGCTCTTTGGAGGGGGAAAGGGGGTGTTCTTCTGGGGGCTCACAGCTGTCTCCCCAGCACCGAGCACAATGCCTGGCACATAGTAGGCTCAATAAACAGCTGCTGAATGACTGGGTGGTTATAAGCGGCAGCCGGGCAGGGTAGTTTAGACACACACTTCTCCAGTTTCAATGGGGCCCCGTCATTTAAGTGGCTGTGTGACCCTGAGCAGGTATTTTGCTTTTCTGAGCCTCAGGTCCTTTACCTAGAAGATGGGCATAACAGAAGCACCGTTTCCATGAGGTGCAGAGAGGAGTAAATGAAATGTGTGTGCGGCACTTAGCACCAAGCCTGGCCACAGAAACTGCTAGATAAATATTGTCATTAAGAAGTGCTTTGCCGATTGCCAAGCTTCCCCCAGCCAGGACGGGGCTGAACATCAAGACAAGCCTGGGAGACCATTAGGGTCAGGACCTGCCTGTGGGATGGTGGCTGGTAAGGGTCAGAGCTGGCTCAGGACTTTGGTCTCTGTTGTCCGAGGAGAATCGAGGGCAGGTTGAATGGGACACTCACTCACAATACATTCTGGGCACAGGCAGGGTTTGCTTTTATCCAGCAACTTTCTCAACGTGCCATGATAGGATAGCAGGGCTATCTCTTTGCCAGTGGCCCACTTGAGAGCAGGTGAGAATGGAAGGGCATCTGGGGCATAGGGACCAAACCCTAGGGTTAGTGAGCAGTGTCCGTGAGTGATGACCCTGGGTGGTGACCTCACTGGCCCTGCATCCATTGCAATGGAGACTTCTCAGCAGGTACGTGTGTGTGTGTGTGTGTGTGTGTGTG